>JAMXBD010003429.1:0-120251 GCA_024138025.1 Combretum micranthum | reverse complement strand
TGGGGTTGTTGGTTTGTATCTTTGATTGACCACACTCAGATTACATGGCTCATTCTTCCTAAACAATAATCAGATTGTTAGCAACTTAGCATTGTTGTATTGATGAGGTTGAAATAGAGGTGAATAGGTACTTGGAGAAATGGGGAGAAACTGATTTATAATGTTTGGTAATGTGAAGACTCTATCTTGAAGGAAACGAGCTAATTTGGAGAAGTCATTGCTTTTGGCGGTGTACTGAGCCGGTTTTTTTTATCAAATTCCTTTGTTTAAGGCCTCAAACGGCCATTTTTAATATTTTTGACAGGTTTTAATTTATTATAACTCTTCTTAGGAAACATAAGTTTTTAATGATGTCTGTGCCATTAGTTTGTCTTTTCATGTTCTTTCTATCCTAAATTTTTAGGACTTTTTTATTTTTTGGCACTTTTTTTAAGTTTCCATTTTTGGCAGCTTTAAGTTGCTTATATTGTATGCCATAGGGCAAACGGACAGTCACTTATTATATTTTTTAAGAAATATAATATTTGAGCTTTCTTTACTCTTTCTTTCCCAAATTCTCAATTTCATATATTTCTTTGAATTTGGATGTCAAATACTTAGGTATTCTCAGAATCAATTGGTATTTGAGGATCACACTCCGGGTATTCGCAGAATCAATGGTTTGTCATATAAACCTTAATTCAATTTCACGTTAACCGCTGTGTTAGTGTGGTATTAGAGTTGCGTTCACTCTTGATAACAATGGCACCCCTACAGACAAGCTAATCAATGTCGTGCTGCAATGGATGAGATTTACGATTGCATCAATCTGGATCGAAGGATTAGGCAAATGATTGATGAGTGGTTGGATGCGGTGTTGGAATGTAGATTGGAGGGGGTTGTGGATCGATTGATAGAAAGAATGGGTACGTTGATGGGAATTAAAGGATGAAAAACCTAGACGGGGACAAAACCCTAATTCGATGCCAGATGTGGATGAGGTAGAGGATAACTCCTCTTCTATTGAGGAGGACAAGTAGCATGATGAATTACTGCGTAAGTGTGGTAGGTTTTGTGTAGAGGAAGACCAGCGGCGCTGGGAGCTGGGTATGAGGACATAGAGACTAGAATTCCATGACAGCCTCCAACTAAAGGAATTCTTAGACTGGTTGGCTATGGTAGAGGAGATCTTGGAGTTTAAGGGGTCCTTGAAAACAAAAGAGTGCAACTAATGGCAACTAAGTTGCGTAATAAGGCCACAACGTGGTGGCAGCAAACAAAATTGACAAGGAGTAGGCTGGGAAAATCGAAAATCACATCGTGGGAAAAGATGAAGAAGCACTTGCGAGCGGCATTTTTGCCTTGCAGCTTTCACCTTGCAACTTTCAGTGCGTGATGTACCAGAGGCTGCAGAACCTGAAACAGGTTAAGGTCAGTTGATGATTCTACCTTCGAGATTTACCAATTGATAGTCAGGAATGGAATTCAGGAAACAGATAATCAATCAGTTGCGAGATACACTGGGCGGTTAAGAATGTAGATTTAGGATATGGTCAATTTATTTGACCCCGTTAGTGTATCAGCAGTGCACTAGAGGGCGTTGATTGTTGAGAAACAACAGAAGCGGTTTGGATGTGGTACGTACGGTAGTGTTGTGATGGGTAGTGGTAGTGGTAGTGGAGTAAATCGTGCAGGGGGTGGAACTACTAGTAGCAATACTACTGGGCAATTTAATAAGCTAGTACTAGTGGACCGAGCAGTAGTAGTGGGTAGTGCTTCAAATATGGTGAATCTGGTCACTGACAATATCAATGTGAGAAGGCTGAGAAGAAGGCACTTTTTGTTGAAAATGAGGAGGATGAGGACGATGAAGCTGTAGGTGATGGAGGACTTGTATTCAACACTGAGTATAATGAGGAGGAATTTGTGATGGGAGATGGTAGGGAGAATTTGGTGGTTAGGAGATCTTGTATGACTCTCAAGATGGTTGAGGAAGAGTGGTTCAAGAACAATATTTTCCAATCCACTTGTACTATCTTGGGTAAAGTGTGTTGATTCAAGATTGACTTAGGAAATTGTAAGAACATTGTGTCCACAAAAGCTGTGTAGAAGTTAGGCATTAAGCTTGAGCAGCATCCGTAGCCTTATAAGCTGGTATGGCTAAAGAAGGGGGGCGAGCTAAGTCTCTCTAAACGAGCACTGATTACATTTTCCATCGGTTCTAGATGCAAGGTCTTTGTCTGGTGTAACGTGGTGACGATTGATGCCTACCACAGGAGCGACTCATGATAGGAGAGCTAACACCTACAGTTTTGTGTATAAAGTTGTAAAAATAGTTGTTTCCTAATAGGGATACTATTGGAACCAAACATGACAAGCAGAGTACGAATTCCAACATGTTGTCTTTCTTAATGAGTTGCCGAATGGATTGCCACCATTGTGTGATATTCAACACCATATTGATCTTGAGCCTGGTGCAGCCCTTTCATATAGGCCACATTATCAAATGGGCCCTATAGAACATGAGGAGTTGAGGAGGCAGGTTGAGTTGCTTGCTAAGGGCTTTATTCGGGAGAACAAAAGTGAGAGAGAGAGAGAGAAAAGATATGATACATTACCTTTTGTAACCGTTTTTTAAAATAGGGAGAGGAAGGATTTTAAACCTTTTGACTCTAATTACCATTATGCCTAATGACATCATATTAGACCCTATTATATTAGGATCATATAACAAGTTACATGGGCCACTAAAATGTTGAAATAATTTAACAAGTTTTATTTTGTGCGTAGTTCCAGCTCTTTGACTTTAAAGAAAGATGGTACTTGGTGTATGTGTGTGATAGCTGGGCCATTGAGAAGATTACTGTCAGGTATCATTTTCTTATTCCTACTTGGATGATTTACTTGACCTTGAGTGGTGCTAAGGTATTCTAAAGTAGGATTGGAGAGTGGGTATCACTAGATTTGCATTCGAGTTGGTGATGAATGGAAGACAACTTTCAAGACATGAGAAGGGTTATATGGGTGGCTAGTCATGCTATTTGGATTGTCCAATGCACCTAGCACATTGCCATTCATTGGAAAGTGTTGTCGTGTACTCTGAAGTCATATTGATTTATAGTGCTGACCTAGAGCAAGCATCTCAAACACTTGAGGGATGTTCTTATTGTGTTGCGTAGGGAAAATTTATGCTGCCTTGAAGAAGTATGTATTCATGACCACAGAGGTACTCTTTCTTGGCTACATAATTTCTACTTATGGTTTACAAGTTGACAAGTCTAAAGTAGAAGCAGTTAGGCAGTTGCCTAGACTTACTACATTGACTGAAGTTTGAAGCTTCCATGGCCTCACATCATTTTATAGGTGGTTTATACCTCACTTTTGCAGCATTATGGCTCCCATCATGGATTGTATAAAGGGTGGGAAATTTCTACAGACTGATGAAGTAGAGAGGGCGTTTGAGTAGATCAAAATGTGCCTTACCATAGCCGCAATTCTAGTATTACCGGATTTTCTTTAGCTTTTTGAGTTACATGAAGATGCCTCAAAGGTAGGAATTGGAGCAATCTTGAGCCAGAACAACAAGCTAATTGCCTTTTTCAGTGAGAAATTCAAAGGGGCGAAGTTGAGGTAAAATACATATGATGTAGAGTTCTATGCCATAGTGCAAGCTGTGAAGCACTAGGGTCATTACTTGTTTTATGGAGAATTCATCCTTTGCACTGACCATGAAGCTCTAAAGCACTTGCACAGTCAAGATAAGGTGTCGTTTCGACATGGTTCATGGGTGGTTTATCTGGAACGTTTCATCTTTGTTGTGAAACACGAGTGATGTCACAAACTGGGTTGCTGATGCATTGAGAAGGCGCATGAGTCTCTTGGGCAGATGAAAGTGGAGGTACTTGCTTTTAATTCGTTTGTTGAGCTACTTGAAAGTGACCCTTATTTTTCTGTTATTTTAGCATGAGGTAGAGTTGGTGATAGAATAGAGTACTTGCTGCAAGATGGGTTTTTTATTCAGGACAAATCAATTGTGGATCCCAAACTATATCTTGAGATATTAGATTATTCAAGAGTTGCAAGGTGAGGGTTATATGGGGCGAGACAGGACTTTACAACTGATGCAGACATCTTATTTCTGGCCGTCCACTCTAAAAAATGTGGAGAAGTATGTACAAAGATGTAGAATCTGCCAAATATCAAAGGGGACAGTTATGAATGCAGGGTTGTATATGTTGTTGCCAATCTCTTTGCAGCCTTGGGTTGATATGAGCATGGATTTCATTTTGGAGTTGCTATAAACTCAGGGAGGTAATGACTATCTTTGTAGTAGTTGACAAATTTTCTAAGGTGGTGCATTTTATTTGTAACGCCCTAAATCAAAGGCGTTTACAATCCGCCACGTGTTCTCTCTTCAAAGGCACACGCTAAGGCTATTACTAAACCACAATAGATAGAACATCATCAAAACTCTCTAAAATAAACATCTTCAATTTCATAAAAGTTGTTCCACTACATAATTCGATAACTAAAGATATCTAAAAACATGAGAACATAAAAAGTCTTTACAAATAAAACTTCCAATGAAACTAATCCATCAAAATAAAGTCTCTACTAAAATAAAAGTACTCATAATCGTCTCCATTCAAATCCCTAATGATCAGCTGGATGGTCATCTGTACTATCGTGCTCCCCGTCATTAACATATACATCATATCCCGACAAATCATAGATAATAGGATCATCACCTGCACCTGTAAAAGATAATGGATTGAGCACAAAGGCCCAGTATATCCAAACCACAAGCACATTCACATGATCATACATAACACAATATCACATACAACTTATAATTTCTAATGCAACAAGCACAAATTAATTTATCTTTTCATTATCCTGCAACCAACACAGTTTAGAAATACTTATGATATAAACCCAAACCTGAAATAACTCAGATTCCGAAACACATATTATAATATATATATATATATATATGTACAGTTTGCATGCCCAGCCAAAGCTCGAAAGCACTACTCCTAATCTACCAGAATCATCTCCAAGTACGAGTCCACTCGGGATAACTTCACACAAGGATCATCAGGTTGTCTCACTAGAGATCACCCTTCACCATGGCCTCGCCATGAGTTCTACTCTAGTCGAAACTACTCACAACCAACACTCAATTTCAATTAAGGTCGTATATTCGTTAATCAGGTTATAAATTCTAAACCTATCACGCACAAGTAGCAAACAAGGTAAGGACGTACCTGGATTTGCTTCTAATCCAAATCTACTCAATAGAAACTTTAATTGAAATGGAACCCTAATCTCACAATACTCCTGTATATTAATATATGTCGCAATTAAAATTCAATTGTAATCATGATGTCAAACCCTAACCCTAATACCATAACCCTAACCAAATCTTAACTCACCTGTTAATTTTGTTTTTACTTCACAGAAATCCTAACATCAATTTCTCCTCAATCTTCCTTGATCTCCACAATCCTTCACAACATACATATATATATAATCTTCTATGAATAGATCCCTTATAACTTTGAATCTATAGAGATAGGGCAAATTCACACATACCTATAATTTGCAGAACTTGATTGAAATCAGAAACCCTAATTCTTTAAATCTTTCTCCTATCACAATTAATACCATCATCATGACATGTTTCCTAATAATCTATGAATTATAAAGATTAGGTTAGAGATCTTACCTTTAATTGGATTTGAATATGATATTCTCCAAAACCACTCTAGTGTTTCGTTTCTAGATTTTGAATCTCCTTCAATCGATATGTATGTTTTCCAATTCTGATATGGACTTCTAAATCCTTTGGTAGCTATAAACTTTCAAAGAATAAGAATCTAGGTTTAGGGTTTTGTTGAAGAAAAGACAAAGAAAGAATATATAGAGATTCGTGACTTTTGATCTTCTGTCATGTGTCTGTCATGTGATCAAAATTGTATTAAAATTAGATTTTTGTTGACAAAGAAAGAATATATAAGCTGGCGGTTTTCAAATGTCTTAAACGTACTCCAAATCTCTTAGGGTTTTGACTGAGGAATGGTGTGATAAACTTGTAGATTAAGGGTATATTTATAGAGGTATCTTGTTTAAGAAAAACCTTAGGTTCATGTCTAATTTAAGCTACCAAAATCCATTCTTAATCAAGTTTTTTTGTTCTTTTTTTTTCCATGTGAACACAATAAAATCATATTTTAACTTTGACTATAAACCTTCTTATTTAATATGCTTTGACTCTTTGACTCTTCTTAATAATCCTTTTATATACTTTAGGATTGACCATAAAACCCTCTTATTTTATATCAAATGACAAATTTGCCCTTCTTTATAATTTATTTATCTTTATATTACATTATCCCTTGCAAGAAGACCACGGATGCTGTGCGTGTTGCACAATTGTACTTTAGGAAAGTTTATTGATTGCATGGGTTGCCTACAACCATTGTGTCTAAAAAAGACACTAAATTTCTTAGCTATTTTTGGAGTAGTCTGTGGAAGATGGCCAATACTCAATTGAATTTCTATAGTGTTTATCTCCCACAAATAGACGGGCAGGCTGAGGTGGTAAACAGATCCTTAGAAATCTGTTGAAGAGCTTAGTGGGGGAACATGTGAAGAGCTGGGATCAAAAGTTGAGTCAGGTAGAGTTTGCACATAATCATGTAGTTAATCGCAATACGGGGTTTAGTCCATTTCAGGTGGTTTACTCTAATGTCCCACGAAATCTACTTGATTTGTTGCCATTATTTGACAGGATCAAAATTCATGGGAAGGCAGAAGATTTTGTCCATAGCTTGTAGGAAATTCACAAAGCTGTTGAGAACAACTTAGAAATGGCTACAGGTAAATACAAAGAAGCTGTTGCTAGGAAGAGGTGGCATGTGAAATTTGACGTAGGAGATTATGTTTGGGTTGTCTATGCTAAGGAAAGGTTTTCTGGTGGTGAGTATAATAAACTATCAGTTAGGAAGATTGGACCAGTAAAGATTATACAGAAGATCAACTCAAATGCATACAGGTTGAAGCTACCTTGCCACATTTGAAACGCGAATGTGTTTAATGTGAGACGCATTATTCCATATAGTGGGAATAACTCGGATGAAGACAATTTGAGGCGAATTCTGTTTACCTAAGGGAGGATGATGTGTTAAAATAGAGGCGATTAGGTACTTGGAGAAATAGGACAAAAACTAGTCTCTTATTGTTAGGTTATTTGAAGACCTTATCTTAAAGGAAACGACTAACTCAAAGAAGTTTAAGCCTTTGGTGGTGAACTAGCACAGTTTTTGTTCAAATTCCTTCGTTTAAGACTTCAAATGGCCATTTTTAGTATTTTTGGCAAGTTTTAATTTCATTATAACTTTTCATAGGCACATTTGCTTTTAATATCGTCTATGGCATTAGTTTTGCTTTTTTATATACTTTTTTGTCCTAAAATTTTAAGACACTTTTATTTTTGATAGTTTTTTTAGGTTTCTATTTTAATAGCTTTAAGTTGCTTATATTGTATTCCATAGGGCAAACGGACAGTCAATTATTATATTTTTTCAAAAATACAATATTTGAGCCGTTTTTACTCTCTTTCTTTTTAAATTCTCGAATTTCATCTATTTCTTTGCATTTGGATGCCAAATACTTAGGAATTCTTAGAATCAATTGGTATTTGAGGATCATGCACCAGATATTTGCAGAATCAACGGTTTGTGATATAAATCCTAATTCAATTTCATGTTAACTGCTGCGTCATATACTCAGCTTTTAGTCAATGATAATAAACCAATTTTGTGTTAAAATAAAAAGTCTTAGGATAGATAATGCTAGGGACTACTTTAACCAAATTTGATCATCGTACTTTCAATCATAAGGCATTTTCCGTGAGTCATCATGTGTTAATAAACCTCAACAAAATGAGGGCAGTTGAAAGGGGAAAGAAAAGGTACTTGACATACCCTAAGCTTTACTATTGCAAGGAAATTTTCTTAAGCTTTGTTAGGGAGAGGCCATCTTAATTGCCACATTACATGATAGATAGATTTTGTTTTTATGAGTGTTAGACAATAGTCCTATGGAGATTTTTTCTAGCTTTCATCCTCAGTTCAAATTTTCAAATGGCCTCACACTTAGGGTATTGGAATGCACTATCTTTGCTCATGTGCATAATCAATAAAAAGACAAATTGGATCCTTAAGCAATCAAATGTGTCTTTATTGGTTACTCATGAACTCAAAAGGATATAAGTAATACACCCTTCAAAAAAATTTACACCCTTTCAGATGCCACCTTCTTTCAAAATAAACCTTTCCTTTCCAAAACCTCTCTTCTAAGGGAGATTTCAGTAATGGATGCTAATACTCGTGAATCCTTTAAAGTTTAAACCACTTGATTTTTAACTCGTGTAATTAAATCCTCCAAGCCAACCATCTCTTAGTATTCTAATTCTTTTACTGATTTAGTGTTATAACCTGTCTTACCTAGAGTCACTTATAATTTCTTAAGATATTCTCAAGTGTATTCAAGAAGAAAGGCTGTTCCAAAACTGACACAAGTAAGAATCCAATTTAGACTCTCGGAATGAGATTATGGTAAGATCCAACTATCCTTTACACACACAATCAGTGGAAATGTCCACTGACTCATTAGATGAATTGAACCTTCCTATTGTTGATTGAAAAGGCGCTAGAGAATGCACTAAGAGACAATTATAACTAATATCCAACCATTTATCACTCAAACACTTGTCATTAACCAAAAGAAAATTCATACTTAGTCTAAATACCATTTCCGTATCCGCCATAGTGTCTCTAAGACAATATCAAAAAGAGAGTGGAGAAATGTTATGAGAAATGAAATGAAACCCTAAGAAAAGAGCAAGACATGGGAAGTTGTTGATGGGCTAAGAGGAAAGAACATAGTGGGCTACAAGTGGCTATACACTTTAAAATACAAGGCACATGGAACACTTGAGAGATATAAGGTAAGGTTAGTTGTAAAATGATACACTCAAACCTATGGGGTTGACTATATGGAAACCTTTGCTCTAGTGGCAAAAATTGATATTGTAAAAATCCTATTATTGTCAGCATCTCATTATGATTGGTCACTTCTGTAACATGATGTAAAAAAATGCTTTCCGCTCTTAAGGCTTAGATGAGAAAATTTACATAAATATTCCACTAGGTTTGAAGTGGAAAAATTAGGAAATAAAGTTTGTGGGTTAAAAAAAAAAGAGCTACATGGATTGAAATAGTCTTCTAGAGCTTGGTTTGTTAGATTTACTAAAGTTATAAAGCTTCAAGTAACAAGCAGAATTATACACTGTTTATTAACCACTTGGTCTTAGGGGAGTAACTGCACTGTTAGTATATGTGATGATATTATTGTGATGAGGAATGATGAGAGGGAGAAGTAGGATTTGAAACAAAACTAATCAGAGAATGTGAATTGAAGAGGAGTGGAAAATTGAAGTATTTTCTTGGTGTTGGGGTGGCTTACTCAACTCAAGGGATTTTTATATTGTAACAAAAACATATACTTGATTTTTTGAAGGAAACAAGAAAGAAAGGATATAAACCTGTCTCTAATCCAATAGGCCTCAATAAGAAACTTGGAGAAGCCAAAGCAGAGTTGGTAGTGGATAGTAAGATATTGCAAAGATTAGTTGAAAAACTCATACACCTTGTACATACATACTTGACCTATATGCTATGAGTCTGATAAATCAGTTCATGCATGGCTCGAGAAGCTCTCATCTATAAGCACTTGTAGAGCTTTGCACTATCTTTTTTAAAAAAAAAAAAAAATCTAGTATATGGGATTTTTGTACAAGAAGAGTGATAATCTCATACTGGAAGCCTATAATGATGCATATTATGTAGGATTAGTGATAGATGAAAGTCAACTTTAGGGTAGTATACACTTGGTGGAAATTTGGTAACATAGAGGAGCAAGAAGCATACTATTGTAGTTTAATCAACTGTACAATCAAAATTTAAGGCAATTGCTCGAGGGATTTGTGAGTTGCTATGGCTGAAAATTATACTGGATGACTTGAAAATGACATGGGAGAGACTTATGAAGCTTTACTGTGATAATAAATCAACAACCAGCATTGCTCATAATCTTATACAACATGATAGAATTAAATAAATTGAGATTCACATGCATTTCATTGAAGAAAAGTTAGAGGAAGGTCTAATGAAACCTGCAGATGTTCCATCAATAGGGAAACTCTTAGATGTTTTGACAAAGGGATTGAATGGTGCAAGCTTCAATGATATTATTTCCAAGCTAGAAACAATAGACATCTATTTCTCAGCTTGAGGGTAAGTGTTGAGTTGTAATTTTTTTGTAAAAAACATTTTCTTTTTTTTTTTAGAGAACATAATTAATGATGAGTTCGATGAGGTATTTACACCTAGTAGAACACATTGCCTCTATGTATTTCATGTTTCTTATAATATATTCGTTAATAAGAATAAAATTCTTTCCTCCTCCTACATGTCTAGTACAATTTTCTTCTTTTATACCTTAACACAACTCCTCTCAACATTATAGAATACGACTACCCGAAGAAGTTAAAAATCGAAACGAGGGAACAAAAGAAAAAAAAAAAAAAAGCTTCTTAATTCCATAGTTTCCTTCACACAAATTTGACATCATTTTTCTGTTATATCATTACCTAAAAAAAATCTACGCAGTGGCAACCTTATAAGCTGCTAGATCAAAAAGTTAGTCGAATTATTTTTTGAAGGGGTCTCTACTTTGAAAATCATGCCAAAATCTTGCCCTACCATGCTTTCCATTTCTAAGAGAGTGTAAGGGACTTTTCACCATCAATGTTAGTGTAGCCCATTTATTTGTGTTCAGGCACATGGCTTTTCTTTACACCTTGGTACATTAGTCATCTGTACAATGAAACATCTTCACTTGTATTGTTTTTGTAAATCACCATAATCATTTTCTCTGTCTCATCACTTCAATGACTTTTTATCATTCCAGGACATGCTTGGGAGTTGGAGAATCAAAGCAAGTGCTCCTGGAGATGATATTTTTGTTGGCATTGATGTTCAGCACCCCAAGCTTGGCGACTATTTCACAGCTGGTTTGAGGGTCAAAAGGGTTTCCATGTTGACAAATTCTTATCTGCCAATATTCTTCTGGTTGATGCCTCATAAAGTTGCAGTGTGGATATACTTGCATGTAAGAGGGCTCTAAACCGATTCATTAAATTTTTTCAATTTTGAAATCTCTATTTGGTATTTCAATATTTATAGTTTCTCAGTAAGATTCTGATTTGAGTAAGCCGTCTGCTACTTAGTTGCATAATGCTAAAATTTGCTATGCTTCCAAAGCTAAAAGTCTTTCTTAGTCAGGGGTGAGATAAAACTAGTGGCAGTGCTTTGTCCATCTTTGTTTTACCCTGGCCTAGTTTATATGATGATCCCAGGAGTTAAATGCTTTTTTCCATCAATTATATTGAGGGAGCTTTGTTTATGCAGATGCTATTCCAATTGCAATTTTAGGGGCTAGTTGTACATCATGCATAAGCCGTGGTTTGAGTTGATGATTTTGATATTGGCTTTTCGGTACATGATTCTGACCATTTTATGAAATCAATATATGATTATAATAATTGTCTATATCCAGTTCTGTATCAAATGAAACACTGGTTGGGAGAACTGTCAGTGAATGTTGGTAGTTGACCATTACTTAAAACTGCCTGATGTGGTAAACCATCTAATGTTTATATATTTGCAAACCAGCTCACTATTTGTTCTTTGTTGCTATTCAAAATACTTATTATCCTTGTTCGGAATGGCACTTCACTTGGTACAATAATTGACTTTTTAAGAAGTGATAGATCCTTTCTTTTTGAGGAGTATGTGAATTATTTTCTGTGGGTGTATCCTAATTTTAATGATAGATTTTAAATACAATTGAGAGTGAGTCAAGGGGGCTACAATTTATTTGCTGCTTTGGTGGCATTGTCTTCATAGGTTTGAGGCATGGATATATTCTCTTTTTAAATTGCAATGAGATGCTGTGTATAAATGTGTCTGTCTTCACTGTGCCCATGGACTGGGCACATTTTGTGCACTGCATGAGCATTATGGATCTAACTCCCATTTGCTTCTATTCCAAGTGTGGAAAAGAAGCAGGAGTCATATTAAGTTTGAAACATCTAGTTGAATTTAAACCTCATTATTTTGTTGCAGTAAATAATATGTAGCAGGAGATGTACCAAAGTTTCATCTCAGCAAGAAAACTCTGAATTAAGTTTGAAACATCTAGTGGAATCGATGTTGGTTTTTTTCCTGAAAATGAAGAAATTTGTTAGTGAACAGATACTTGAGGATAATTATGATTTACAGATTTGAGGTTGAGGTATTAAATTAAAATAATCACTATCAGAGAAGTTTCAGAGTTCTTAAAGATTTGAGTCCATCAGGATGTCTAGTGCAATATCTTGTCAGTCATTTTGTGGATAATTGCCTGACAACTTACGTTCATAACAGTAGGTTGGTAGACTTGGCTGGTGTGATTAAATTGGGCTGGCAGCTGTCATTGTTAAGAAACCGAAGTGGTTTTCTCTGTTGATCTACTATTCTCTTATAAGAGATTAGGAAATTAGCATGTTGGAGTGTGGTATCTCTGGAGAAAGAGTAGGCTTTCTATTTAACATGTACTCTTTTAAACTGATTTGTCTAACAATATGATAGTTTCAAACGAATCTTTCAATCTTTCTTTAATAATGTCAGTGGTCATTGGGCAGTTGGACATCTCATTTTTAAACTGGTATGTTGAATATATATCTAGAAGAT
Organism: Combretum micranthum; assembly: GCA_024138025.1. NCBI lineage: Eukaryota > Viridiplantae > Streptophyta > Magnoliopsida > Myrtales > Combretaceae > Combretum > Combretum micranthum. Next base: position 107,412 of record JAMXBD010003429.1, on the reverse strand, counting down.
GGATGGTAAATAACAAAAGGCTTGTGGCAAAGTTTTAAGCTAGAGCGGGAATACTCAGTATCAGAGTTAATTTGAACTAGGAATCACTGTGGTAGAGAAGGATCAAGAGGATTTGAGGAACAAAAGAAACCCTAAGATTCAAACTGTGTTGTCAGGTGGAAGTGAAGTGCTGTCGGGTGAGAATGGGAATCAAATGTTGGAAGTATCAGAAAGTAAAGAGGCCGTGGATGGGCTGGTTGTGGCATCAGAAATAAATGGGTTATCTGGAAAGAGTTTAGTGGGCTTGGGCAGAGTTTCTGGGCCAGACTCTAATGAAATAAAAAAACAGTATTAGCATACGAATATAGTAATGTTCTAGAAAGTTTTTCTGTTGTAAGTAATTATGATGTGGCACTATCATCACATGACAGAATATTTACAGGATATTTGCTAGGAGCATTTATTACATTATTCACATGACATGTATTACATGTATATATACTGCAAAGTGTGATAAAAAAAATCAATGAGAAAAACCGAAAATATTTTGCTCCAAAGCTTGAATTCGAGCTCCCTTGCTGCATTCAGCTGGGATTAATTTTTCCTTTAATTTCGATTGCATTCTGTTGGAATTATTGGATTGTTTAGCTTCCCTGTTGCATAATTACTGCTGAATTGGTATAGTAGCGGAGTTGAAATCTAGTTTGGCACTTCTTTTGCAGACTAAATGGATTGCCTACTATCTTGATTATCGGCAAGTCCAGATATATGAAAAGTATAGCTGAAGTCAGGTGGGCATTGGCCGGGTTCCAAGCTTGCCTACTGCATAAATTCGCTTAAATTTTTTCACTGATGGCTCAAATTGTCAAATAGTCCTTCATATTTGGTTGCAAAGGGTGTGTAATGTACATTTTGCATATGGATAATCAATCTCTCCGTTTCTATGTGGTTTATGGAAAACTTTAAGGTTGTCCTTCAATAATCATTTATGTTTGAACTCATATCAGGCTTTCAAGCTCTGGTGGAAGGGTGTATCATTCATTCAGCACCCTAGATACACAAATCCCGATTATAGAGATGAAGCAAGGATGCGAGATCGAAAACAATGCCATGAAGCAGCTATACAGGATGAAAGCAAACATTTGAAGCATGATGGGATGGATTCAGTGAAGCTTTCTGCTAGCTGCTGCAGCAGCAGCAGGAGGGATCGATGTTTTGCTTGGAGAGATGCCAAGTGGCCATGGTGCTGAGTCATTCATTATTCGGTGTTTTATGGCACATTTATGGCTTTTTGTATAATATTGTTGGCTTGGCTATCTAGAAATACGGCATTTGTTTGCAGGAGCTGCTAATTTTAAGTAAAGATGGAATAAATGCTTAAGGGCTAAGGCGTCGATGGGTTCTGGCTTTGGATGTATTTGTACTAGCAGTAGCAGTGCTTATGTAATTTTGTTGACAATTGAAAAGGCGATACTAATAGCAATAGGAATAGGGACTGGAGACCAATCTATAGATATGTCGCTGCTCTTTGGCATCTAAATTAGTTAGCTGTTTATGCTGACCGATCAAAAATTATTTTTGTTTATATTAAAGCAAAAAACAGCGTAAGTGAAATCACTAGGATGAGATACGTGTCTATCTATTTTCTTAAAAAAAAAGTTATAAAAATAAAAATGACATGAAATTAATTACTAAATTACCATCACAAAATCGCATGCTAGAAACGCGATTTATGTTCTAACAAAATAAGCCCCTTTAAATGATGCTACTTAGTGAAATTCTATGTCACTGAATCGCATCCGATAATGGTGATAAGGTGAAATTATGGTGAAACACATTTTAAATCGATGATTTATCAATGAACAAATTCAACATTTTGGTTAGACAAAAATGGTAGAAGAGGTGTGATTCATTTGCAAATGAATCGCATGTTAAACAGGTGTTTCAACTTCGTTCCCAAGTGAAATGCATTTTAAACTGGCGATTCATCAATGCACACCTCCTAAAGTTGGTTTTGAACTGAAACGTGTGAAATGAGTGATTCACAAAAGTGAAACGCATATAAAAGGAGTGATTCAGTGGTGAAACACATATTAAAGGGCAATTCATCAACATATCGAAAAGAGCAATTCACTAGCGAATCACATATTAAAAGTGCGATTCATTGTGAAATGCTTGTTATAGATGTGTTTTATTAATATTACACAATAAATGGTGCATTGAGTTAGGTGAAGTGCTTGTTTTAAATGCGATTTATGTGCGGTTATATAGTTGATCTTTCTTTCTTCCCTTCGCATGCTCAGACACTCCACTCACAAAACGCTCTCAAGTTCTTCTTGTTAGGAAAATCAAATTCCAATTCTAGGGTATCTAATTTCAATTTGATGAAGGAAAATCACTCAAAAGGGCTTCGTCAATTATCAAGGTACGTTAATTTAACTACAATTAAACTTTCATGTTCAATTTAATTGTCAAATTATATTGCACATAATTGTTCGATGAAATTATTTAATTGAATTTGTGACAGATTGACATTCTGTTGAATCATATTCATCTTCAAAACCATCATCATCAACTATTTCGGTGAATTTGCCAAGCCACATTGCAAGTTTGATCTCCTCTGTTGGTGTTTTATTCTTTTTGTACTTACTCCTCTATTGGTTCATTGTTGTCAATTAGTACATATATATATATATTATATTGTTGTTATTATATTGTTGTTGCTAAGTTAATGTTTGACAAATGATTGGTTAGGAAAGGTGCAATTTGACCTAAGTTTAAATTGTTCATTAATAATTGCTACTTGTGATTGTGAGACTCTGCCCAATCAATTCCAAGAATTGAATCTTTTAGGTCCATGTGAATTTCCACAAAACTTGATTTGATAATTCAACACCCATTCCTAGCAGGACATAGTTATCTATGATCTGCCTAGTGCATGACAAATGAAGTTAGTTTGCTATTATTAACTGATCGATTATAGACGAGATATAACTAACAAGATAACAGGCTACTCAATGTAGTTCTCTCAAAATTCTTTCATGACATGATTAATTGATCATTTTAGGTTATCAACACTCAAATGAAGAAAGTTTGATAGATTTGTCAACCTACATTCTGGTTCTATGCTACTGGATGTGTTTGATCGAATTATTGCTAATAGTTTTAATGGGCTTAGGCAAGTTAGAAGAAACTTAAGTAAAGAATAAAGACAAGCCAATTACGAGCAAATTCATATTGACTAAATCACAATTTTGTTTATGATGAGAACTAACTAGCTCACAATTTCTATTGATGTCAATGAACAGATAAAATGATAGATTATCTCAAAATTTCTGTTTATGCCAATGGAAAGATCTTGAAAAATCAAGAAAGGTTAGGTTATGATAGAGGGCCAGTGAGCAATATGAAAGTAAGGGTTGGTATTGATTATTCAAAGTTCCTTAAGATGATATGTGCATTGCTGGATATTGATCCTACTACAAAAACTATGGAGATGTTTCATAGATAGGTAGCACTTTATGCATTAGGACCAAAAGAATTTACACTGAAAGATAAAAGAAATGATGATGATGTGGAAGCTTTGATTGATATTGCTAAGGCATTTAGTTTGACATGCCTTCAGCATCTTTATGTTGAAGTAAAAGAAAATGGTGACATGCTCTAGGAGCAAAACATCTTGCTTCAAGAGCAAACTATCTTGCATCATATCACTACACCTCAAATTCCACAAGTGCAAGAGAGTAAAATTGCTCCAACGAACATGGAAAGGGCAGAAAGTTTAAATATCAGAGATGATTTAGAGCAAGAAATTGATGAAGCCTTAAATGACACTGATTCCGATGATGATTTGATAAACGAGGGTGATTCAAAAGATAAGCAAGAAATGCCCTTTGATGTTGATACATCAGATGATGAATAAAGCACAATACTATAATGACTAGTCCCCCAAAGAACAGCAACTAGTAAAATGTCATTCCAAGATCATATCGTCTTTCTCAGTAACATGGAAGTTGGTGATGGTTATGTGTCATATGAAAAAGACTTTCTTCGCTCTGAAGATGTATGCTTTGGTGATGAGTGAAAGCAAGAATGAGTTTGAAAAAAAAAAAAAAGCAAACTTGGTATATATATTGAAAATGCGGCACTTCAAGAATCACTACAACTTTATAGTTATTGAATCAGATAAAAAAGTATGGAATGTTGTATGTGAAGAGAAGAATACATGCAATTGTAAATGTAGAATTCACATACGCTAAAAGAGATGGGATATCAACTTTGTTATTACAATTGTTGAAGGTCCACACTCATGCACAAATAGAAAACTTAGAATGGACCATCCATAGCTCAACTAGACCTTCATGAACCAATCTTTTTAAGGTCAAGTAAGAAATGACCCAATGTGAAGATTAGCACCCTTAGAGAGCATATTGAGGAATCTTATGGGTATATAATATCAACAAGGAAAATTTAAGGGGCAAAAGGAATAACAATTGAGAATGTGTATGGAAATTGGGATGAAACATATGGTGAATTGCCCAAATCGCTAAGCACTATAAGGAGAGCCAATCCAGGTACATATATAGCTTTGGAAAATATAACCAACTGATAAGGAAAATGAGGCAATACTTGGAAGATTACTCTAGGCATTCGGGCCATGCATAGAGCATTCAAACATTGCAGACTGATCATTAATATTTGAAAAATAATTTTACTCTATTCTTTTCATAGGAATTCGACTTATTTTGATGATTTTTTAATTAAATTCCTATGAATTTGGTGCTTTTAACATTAAATTGTTGATTTTTAGCTACTTGAATCAAAAGAAGAAGAATAAAAGTGTTTTTAATTAAATTTAGAGCAAAAATAGTGGCAAAAGTTAAGAACAAGATTGTCGCACCTTGAATAATACTAATCAAGGCCAAAATGTAAGGCAAACAAGCAAAAAATGGTCTTTCGCACCTTAAATTTAGCCCTTGACGTGATCCTCGACATTTGTTTTAAGGAGATTAAGCCCGAACTTTAAGAAAGCTTCTGTTGCGCCTCAATGTCAAGCCCTAAATCTAACCCGCGACAGTTGCTCAATGAAGATAGGACCTTTAGTTAACTTATGTTACGCTGCAATCATCAAGCATCGAGCCCTCGACACTCTCAAAGTTATCCCTCGATGGAACAATGGGTAGAAACGATGCATTTTAGCAAAATTCATTAAAGAAGTCGAGCCCATGCTTTTCATATGATATTCACACGTTTGACTTAACACACGAAAAATATTTTTATGAGCCGACATTTAGATGCGCAAGAGTGAAAGATCATTCAGTTACAAAAGAATCGCTACGTCTGCAATGAATCATCATTTCTTTTTGTGCCCTAGTCCTATAATATAAGCATGCATAGCGTTGTAATAAGCATGATATACAGTGTGCATACAATGGAATAATACTGATGTAGTATAGTGAGAGAATTCTCTAAAGAGAAAGAATTTTGTTTCTTCTTGCTTTAGAAATTGAAAGTTTTCTAGATAAAATCATTTTAACCTATTGTTTGTAATTTCTACAAGATTCTATGCTGAATTGTAATATTCTTCAACTAATTTCATATCATTTCTTCAAATAATGTTCGCAATTTCTAAATTCATGGAGAAATAATCTCCTACAGCTTGGGGTTTGTGAATCCAAATCCTAATTCATGTGATTTTAAATGTGCTTTCAATTCAATATTGACTGGGTATTTGTAATTAGTAGCTTGATTTTAATTTCGTGGGTCTAATTGTGTGGTGCACTGATAAATGTAGATTATACTCATTTTTCATTGAATAAACCATACTAAATTATTATCGATTTTATAGAAATCATGAGGAATTAGTACTTAAGTATGTTTATTTTGATATTTCAGATCTTGAAATGAATATAATTATGAGCAAATTAGAAGGACATTTGTTCAAATAAGGAAATGGAAAAATCAAAGCCAACCAAAGAAGTAAGATTACAGTAGTTTTCATCATCTAACATCCAACGCTTGCTACTAGAATATCAATGTTGCTGGCTTAGAAACAGGACAACATCACCTTCAAAAATTCATATGTACGTGGCTATTCATGAACTAATGCCACCGGCTTATAGCTAGCCTTGCTTGATCACAGAAGTGAAAATTTAAACACTATCCCAAACGCCACCAGCTTGTATCAACACAGCATCACTGCCTTTGATTCAACAATGTATGCAGGAAAATTGATTTATCGTCGGATAGACACCGTATACACATATGCTGATATGAAAACATCAAAGCTGGCTATGAATTCGTCTCGAACTTAATTTCAAACACATACATTGGCTACCGGGGTTCAATGCCACCGACATTTGGCTGGCGTAGCCTACATAGTACCAAAAATGCTAAAGCTACCTTAAATTGTTTCAATGCGGCCAGTGTTTCTTTATTCAAATTGAATGCCGACAAGGTAAGCCGATGTACGACGTAAAACGACCAGTCTATGTCCTATCTCTTGATTTCCTTCGTTTTTCTTGCAAATTTCTTCATCCATTGTATGAAGTATTCATTCATTAGATCTAAAATTAGAAAAAGTTCTAAAACCTTAGAGAGATGATTCCATGATTATGAGTGGCTAAAACATTTTCTAGCAAAAGGATTTATGAGTTTTGTTCTTCAAGGATTGTGAGGTCTAACTGATTTGTTTTGTTCTTTTTTTTTTTGTATTTTGGATATTTATATATCTCCTGCTTATCTTGTTATTGTTATCTTATTTGATTGATGTAAATTAGGGCCTATTTGTTTAGTTAACAAGTAATATATTGTTAATTAGAATGATGAATACGTAATTGTTCGATTGTTCTAATCAGTGTGACACAATAACATGATCGATTATAAGATAGATAATTGATTTATGTTTTGAGGATATATAATCTGGTCTAAATAGGTCATCGTATGATTTGCTGGCTAGAATTGGTAGTTTCTCTTATTCATGCTATTGATAGATTAAATCTTTAGAGCTTGTTTAGGGTTATTTAATTAATAAGGAAAATAATCAAAGAGATTGTTTTGGTTGTCAAAAAAATAAAGAGAGATAGGTTATTAGAGCTTGTTAATGACCATAACCAATTTATTCAAGATAAAGAACATAAATTTTTGAATCAATGATCAATTTTGTGAACTGGACTGTGATAATACCTTTGATTAGGAACACCTTGATATTGAATCATCTCTTGAATCTCATTATCTACCTTTGATATAATTAGTTTTCTTATTTTCTTTGATTGCACAAAACCCTCCCTCTTCTTTTCTTCATCTAATCTATAATAAAAATAGATTTTACCAATCCTTGTGGAGCGCTTGCTCACTACGATATACAAATTTTTAGAGTAGGATTATGTATTTGTTGGATTCAACACCCACAATGCATGAGTTAGATTCATGTTTGATTTCAACTAAATAGGCTGAGAGGTCATTCTTTTGAATAGATCTGTGGCTAGTAATGGAGTCGACCCTAAATATCTTGAGAGAAGGCGGGTGGAGAATTTCTGTCACTTGTTTTGTAATTCATTGAGTTGATTTTAAAAACAAAGGATTCTTAAACTTTATGTGGATATAGGCCGATGATAGCTTGAGAAGAGATTCCAACAGTCTGGTTTAGATTTATATACTGACCTTGAGAGAGGCTTTAGTTTACCTCAGTGAATTCGGTGGTGCAAATACTCTAGCAAACAACTCTCTCTTTGAGTTTTCGTTTAAGAAATCACATAATAAGGAGTTGGTAAAACAAATCATGGGCTATCGTTTTGCATTGTTGCAAATCGATCCCTAATTTTGCTCAAAGAACATTTGTGAATATCATTAACATTAGCATAAATTTTGTTTTCATTATAATTTTCTAAATTCTTCTTTGGTTAGATAATAGATAAAATGTGAGTACGATAGATGCAACCGATTTCCTTGGGGTTCAACTTAATTTTTTCTATCCTACTTCAATGGGTGCGCTTGCCTTATTGTTGGTAATTGCTAGTGAAGTTGGACATAACCAATTAGTTTTATGAATTAGAAAGCTTCCACTTTGAGTTGTTCTTTTACAATGGGTTTTTATAACCATATACAGCTCAAACCAATACTAAAACAAACAAGAATTTATGGCGCTATTGCCTGGGAAATCGGTGTTGGATTCATTTATTTGAAGCCCAACAGGATAATATCAGAAAATGTTTTGCTTATTAATCTAGCCACTAACATCTGTGAATACTGTGAATAGCTCTTATTTTTGTTTTTATGTACATAATTTTTTCTTTTTGTATATATTCTGTCATTTTCGTTTATTTTTGTATGTATGCTAACCCCTATTTCTTTTCTATGTATATATGTGTATATTAGTTCTTTTTGTTTCATTTATAATGCTCTTTGTGTTTGTAAATATTCCTGTGAATATTTATTTTTATTCTTTTGTACATTTTATTCTTTAAATTTGTTATATTCTTTTATTTGTTCATTCTTCATTCTTTCAAAGCATGTTGTTCTGTTGCTTTTCTTTTGTCTAATTTTCTTTTAAAATAAAAATGTAGGATTATGACTAGGAGTCACTCTTACAATTTGTTTCTATTTAATCCAGAGCCACAACGTATAGGAAGAATTTTTTGATGAGTGAATAGTGAGACTTAGGGACTGTTCATAAGTGACATGGCTGTTAGAACTAACTAGGAAAATGAAAACAGAGGAGAAATACATGAAGAAGTAGACCTTGCTAGAGTAGCCCAACCAAAAACCATGCTAGAGTATTATAGACCAAATCTGGATGGAGCTAATGCAAGCATTGCAAAGCCAAGGGTTGCTGCAAATAATTTTGAGATAAAGCCCAACATGATACAATGGTGCAACAATACGTGCAATTTGATGGGCTACAAGATCAAGATCCTAACACGCATTTGCAATAATTCCTTGAAATCTGTGATGCATTTAAGATTAATAGTGCTTTGGATGATGCAATCAAGTTGAAGCTGTTTCCATTTTCCTTGAGAGAAAATGCGAAAAAATGGTTAAATGGTTTGCCTAAGAATTGCCACAACTACAAGGCAACAGATGGCTAATCAATTTATGAGGAAATATTTTCCACCATCTAGGACCGTAAAACTTAGAGTTGACATTGCCTCTTTCCACTAGCTTGACCGTGAAACCCTTTGTGAATCTTTTGAGAGGTGGAAAGAATTATTAGGTCGTTGCCCCCATCATGAACTACCAAAGTAGACTCAGGTCTAGACATTTTATAATTTACTTAATTATAGGACTAGACAATTGATTGATGTAGCATTAGGGGGAAGCTTAAATAATAAGTCTCCTCAAGAATGATTAAATTTTTTTGAGGATATGATGAATAACCATTGTCAGTGGTCCTCTATTAGACAAGGAAGGAAAAATCTGGAGGAGTGTTTGAGCTAGATGTAGTGACTAATTTAGCCTAAAAAATAGAAGCCCTGAGTAGGAAAGTTGATAATATGACCTTAAGTAATAATCAAGTGAATATGATTAATAGTAATCCTAGAGGGAATGATTTCTGAAAATGTGGAGTATGTAAACAATTTCAATGGCTAAAGGAACGACCCATATAGCTAAACCTATAACCTAAGCTGGAGAAATCACCAAAATTTAGGTAGAGTAGTAACAATTTTCCTCAATCTGTTGGAAGCCCACCAAATTTTCAAGGACAATAGGGTCAGGGTCAGGGTCAGGGTTAGGGTCAGAGTCAAAGGTCAATTGGTTATCAGAAAGGTTCTTTGGAAGATTTGATTTCTCAATTTATTAAAGCTTCTTAGAAAAGGTAGCAAGGAATTGATGCTACCTTAGGAACCAACAACTTCCATCCACAATTTAGAGACCCAGTTAGGCCAGATTTCTAAACTTCTTCAGAAAGACCTTAGGGTTCGTTGCCATCAAACACTATAGCCAATCCTAGAGAGCAGCCCAAGAATGATTCTAGGATGATTATCTTATTTTCTTTTGTTTGGTAGTTTTGCTGAGAAAGATTGGTGTTTTTTAAAAGAATTTGTGAAAAGTTTGTTGAGGAATGTTTAAATAGGACAAATGTTGTCCTGGTGGAATTTCATGATGTTTTTAATGGTTGTAAAAAATTTTTAGGTTTTGCTGAAACCTGTTGTTGGAATGAATTTTGTGAATATTAGAAGTTCATGAATTTGTTTTTGAATGAATACAGGATTTTGAATAATTTGTGACTAATCTGAAGATTTTTAGCTGTTTGGAAAGTTTTGCAGGTGATAAGTTTGGTAAAAGCCAATTCGACATGAAAAAACAAACTTTTGGTTGAGCCCTGAGTCGAGCCTTAACTTAGGTGATGCTTTTAATTCTTTTGATCGAATTAAAATAATAACCCATATTTAGGCCTTTATTTTTATTTGTTAATTCTTTATTCTTTTAAATAAACCACGACTTGCATTTAAGTTGTTATTCTTTTTTTAATAAATGAGCGCACCTAATTGTTAAGCCCAAAAGTTTGCCCTCGCTTTTTAATATAAATGATAAAAATTGTTCATCCCCTCTTTTATTACTACATTCAAAAAGTTTTTTGAACCCAATAAAGAAAAAAGTACCCTCGACATCCTTGCATCACAAAAAGAAAAATCACTAAAAATCACATCTTTTCATAATTTTAAGTTTCAACATTCTGTGGTAAGCACTTCTCCTTTTTATTCTTTATCTTTACTGTTTCATTTAAGTATTGATGATAGATTAAACCTATGCATTTCTAGGGTTTTTAGTATCTAATGAATTGAATAGCAAGACGTGTTTGATGAAAAAAAGAAGTTGAAATAATTGTTTTATGAACTTTTATAAGCTGAAATTTTAGGTAATTAGTCACAAATTTCGTTATGAATTTTCCAACTTCATCGAAGCTCTAAATAAACCTAATTTGTTTTATATTACTTGAAAAAGACATTAAGGATAGTAAAAGTACAATCAAAACAACAATGTGATGAATGTTTGAGTAAAATGATAATAAGAAAAGTTTTAAACCAGTTTTACCCTGAGGTTATGTTTTCAAAAGAATTAGGCAAAATTTTGCTTATTTAGCTTTAAATAAACTTACTTATGTTATTTGTATTCTTTGCAAAAAATGGCACCTAAAAGAGTGCAACTGACCCCAAAAACAATCCAAAAAGGCTAGACATGAGTCTAGGCCACCAATACAAGTAAGCACTTCCCCTCTGCTGCTGTGGGTTTGTCTACTGAAGATAATGAGAAATACGATATGCTATTTGTTCATAAGAGAATTGTTGAGAATGTGGTGTTGAATTGGGATTTGTTGAGAAACTATGGTATGGAAGGAAATTTGAGGAAATATTTTGAAGACTCTACTTGGAAGAGTGTATTTGGGATAAGGAAGAAGCTTATAGAGAAGTGACAATGGCTTTTATGGCCAGTTTTAAGACTAGAAGTGATGAACCTAGTGTAGATGCTGTGGTTGACTTTTATGTATTTGGAGAATATAGAAGTGCCTATGAGTCATTTTATATCTACCATGGGCTTATATGTGATGAAGAATTTCTCTATGAACCAAATTCAACGAGTTGTCTGCTGAGATAGCAGGATGAGAAGTTAGGTAGTTTATTGTTGAAGAAATTGAAGGCACTTTTGCTCCTTTAAAAACAACTAGTTTCAAGTTCAGAAGCTCCAGTGCAAGAATGTTACATTATTTGCTCATCAGGAGCATATTCTCCAAGTTGGAAGGAGCATTTACCATTGTTGAAGCTGAGCTCCATCCAATGATAAGCATGATGAGGTAGAGGAAGATCAATGTTGGCTTATTGGTCGCTTGGAGAATCAAGTATCAAGCTAGTTTTAGTGTAAAGGAATCTTTTTGGGAGGCCTGATAACATGAATTATAAGGAACTTAGAGCTCTGGTCAGAACAAGGGCAAAATGATGTGTATTACAAGTTCAGGGAATTAAATAAGAGATCATTCAGAGATTGGGGGCTAAATGAAGTAGGAGCTCAACCTACTGTTGCACTAGTAGTAAGGAGTACAAATGTGATAGATCAGAGCCCTACCTGTCACGCCCCAAGGGGTACCCTAAACGTAATAGTTCGCCACATTCAATATTAAAGCTTAAGTATGATAACCTTAGCTACCCCCAAAAATTTTGATATTAAGTGTAAGGCATGCTCTCACAAATTTAGAGGACCATACATATAATTATGAAGCTTAAGAAGATATAATAACAGATTAAGAAAAGATGATTTATAATATTTATTTATTTATAACAATGATCTTACAAAACTCAGGGATATTTCCCTCATTCACAAAATCTATTACAAGAGTATTTCTACAGCTTATCCAACACTAACTTTATCTTGAAATTCCTTAACTAAAAAGGAAATACCTGGCTGCAGGGTCCACGTGGTCTCAACCATAAATATGTGAACTGCAAAAAATATCTATAGGGGTATAAGCTAATAGGCTTAGTGAGAACTATTTCCATAAGTAACTTCTTGTAACAAAAATTCAAACAAGTTGTTTAAGCAATCAAATGAGATGCATATACACGTGGGCAAACAAGGCATATAGTTTTCCAGGAACTATATGTTGAATGGATTTACTCACTCCATTCGGGGTTTGGTGATATGTAACCTCAAAACAAGTAGTTTTAGTTAAAAAGATTTATTCTTTTGATCAATATCGCCAAGCATATGAAATCTACTTGAATTGATCCTTGCTTTTGGATCTTCCATCAAGCATTTCCTTCATGTCACCAAGCAATCGCTTTCGGTCACTCCGCCAAGTGTTGCTTTCACCTGAGCTACAATCCTTCTCACCCAAGGATATAAACCAATGCAATGTGACTCACTTCATGGTATGCATGAATCCATTTGTTTATGATATCATAACATTATTATTATAGATTTAAGGTGATCAAAGAATCTCATACAAATCAAGTGTTATACTAAAACAAACATTAAATCAATTCTGACTTCGATATTCTTAGGATTCTTTCAAAGAATTATTTTACATACATATCCGTTTGTCTTTTCCTACTTCTAATGCAACTAAATTACAAACACAAAAAGTAAAGCATTTTGAGGAAATAAACTCACGATGCCATGTCGACTATTCTTCCACATGGATGAGTCGTTCACATAATCCTCTTAATCGAAATAGTCCTCCGGGTATAGGTATTCTTCCTTGGAATCATCTAGCCAAAGAAAATACCCAAAATGAGTATTTCTTGATGATATTTTGACAAAACAATGCTATGAGAACGTCAAAGTTCGTATAATGGAGAGTCCAATTTAAAATGGACACAACTTGGTTATTTTAACTCGGAATCGTGCATATAATATATCGATTTCTACCTACTCGAAAAGATCTATCCATTTCTAAAACTATTTTTGTCAAACCAAATCATTTAGGCCCCAAAACAGTGGTGATCAGATTCACCACGAATTTTCCAACTCAAAAACAATTTTGTTTCAAACTTTAAATCATTCAAAATTTGTTTTGATAAATACTTAGTTATCTATATAGTTGAAAAATCCTCTTTTTATAGCTACATAGCTCATATTTATTCATGCTCAAGTGTTTATTGTCCATTCATGTTTCTTTGAGTAAAACAATGAAAATTTGGTGTTTTAGAAATTTGTAGTTTACAAGAAATTCATTTTGCAAATCTTTTAAAATGAATACTTTGATTCTTTTGATTTCAAAGAATTTCTTTATGTTAGACTTATTATTTTTCTTAGATGACTTTTTGAAAAGTAATTTCCTTCTTTTCTACATTCTCTACATTAGTGCTATTTTTTCCTACTTATTTTCTATACCATTTTTCTTTCTTTAACCATTTGTTTGAAAGTATCTTAGTTTGAAACTTCCCATTCCTTTCTTATGTTATTTTTTTCATAGAAATAATTTTTGTATCATAAATCATCTTCTTTTTGAAAAACAAAGTGGATAACAAATGATTTAAAAAAAAAAAAGAGCTTTTCATAACAAAAGTAGTTGAGTTTCTTTTACTAACATGGAAAGGAATGACTTTAGTTTTGTTAAACCATAGATTTTATATTTCATATAAATTTATTCCTAAGTGATAAAATCTCCTTTTTTATCAATTATTTTTAGAACTTGAAAAATTTGGACAACAATCTTAATGAACATGATTTATGAGAAATAATAGCAAGAAAAAATAACATAAATAATAAATAAAGTCAAGTATTGGGAATCTTAGCTTTCTTCAAGGCTCTCGGGACTAAGAAGTAGACTAGTCCCAAAAGAAAAAGAAAGAAAAAAAATTTTCTTTGACTTGATGAGAACAAGTCTAAGACTAGAGGCTAGTCTTAAAATAGCAAGAATTAAATAAATTGCAATGAAAGAAATAATAAATTCCTTTGCATGAAATTAAATAAATTGCAAGTGAGCTTATATGCTCTAAAGAATATGTATATATATATATAGATACATAATAATACTTAGATATAATAACAATAACATGAACAAAATAAAACAATACAAACATAAATGGATTTTCATGAACAAGAACAATACATGAACATAGTGTAGCTTCTATAACACTTAGTCTTTGGAAACTCACACCATGGTTATGTAAAGTTACATGACATGAGAAGAAGAAAATAATAAGAAAAGTTTACCTAAAGAGGGTTTTTGTAGTGTTATATGGTTATGGGTTTTGTTGTAGGTAGAAAGTGGTTTTATGATTATTTTAGGAGGATGCTTGGAGAGAGTTTTGAGAGGAGAATTTGAGAAAGTTTTTGTAGAGAATTTGTGAGTAGTAATTGTGTGAAAGAAGTGAAAGAGGAGAGAAGTATTTATAGGAAAATGTGGAGTGATTTTTGAGTGATTAAAATAAAAGAAAAATAAAACAGATTGAGGGAGATGTAGAGGTGGGGGGGGGGGGTGGGGGTTGGGCGTCGGCCATGTAGAGAGAGTGAGAGAGACAGTGTTTTGTTTATATTTTTATTGATTAAATGAAGTAATAAGTAAGATAGATGTGAAATAAAGTTATGAGGAAGGTAAAACGTAAAGGTTATAGGTTATGGTATGTAAGAGTAGGTGTAAGAAAAAGTAGAAATAAAGAATAGTATAGAATAGTAATGAATAGTGTAATGTAAAGTAGATATGACTAATAAAGTACCGGTAGTAAGAAAATACACGTATAATTGTGATATCTGTTATTTTTACTTACCGAAAAATTATGAAATTGATATTTTTGAAAACCTTATATTTTTACGAGTCTAACAGTATATTCGGAATATTTTTACTATTCCAATCCCCGAGACACGTTTTTCAAGAACTGTGTCCAATCGAGTTTAAAATGATTCACGGTTTTACTAATATGATCTTTTTAATCTTCCTTAGGTAATTACGCACTATTTTTGTAAACCCCCGAAGTTTTGTAATCAATTAAAGCTTAAACCCTAATTAGAAGTCAACCGGAATTTCAAAGTCATACAAAACCTTAGTCTATCGTAACCGTTCAAGCCGGCATTCCTGTTTAAGAAAATCTAAGAGAGTAAGAAAGAG
This sequence comes from Combretum micranthum, assembly GCA_024138025.1. NCBI lineage: Eukaryota > Viridiplantae > Streptophyta > Magnoliopsida > Myrtales > Combretaceae > Combretum > Combretum micranthum. The sequence goes on along the minus strand of JAMXBD010003429.1, from coordinate 91,889 downwards.
TTTAGTGAGTAGAATAGTTTGTAATTACCTAGGAAGAAGCTTAAAAAGATCAGTTTTGTAAAACCGCGACTCGTTTTGAACCTGATCAGACACAGTTCTTGAAAAAATTGTCACGGGGCTCGAATATTAAAAATATTCTAAATATAACCGTTAGACTCATAAAAATAAGATTTTCAAAAATATCAATTTCATAATTTTTCGGTAGCTAAAAATATCAGATATCGTATTTATACGCGTGTTTTTTACCATCGGTACTTAAATTGTCACGTCTACTTTACATTACACTATTTACTACTATTCTATACTATTTATCTATCTCTACTTTTTCTTACAACCTACTCTTACAACCTATACCTCTATTTCTTATAATGTTCATTTCCAATACAACTTCACATATTTCATATCTTACTTTTCATTAACAAAAATACAAAAAAAAAAAAAAATTTCTCCCCCCTCTACACTACAATTTGCGCTGGCCATGTTCCCCTCCCCTTTCCAATTTGTTTTATTTTTATTTATTTAATTAACACAAATTACCTCCCTCATTTTCCTATAAATACCCCTCTTACTTCCACTTCTTTCACACCTTTCCTACACTAAAGTTACTCCTCCCAAAATTCTTCAAGAACTCTCTCAAGTTTAGTTCTTTTAGGTAATATTTCTTCAAGTTTTCCTTATGTTCATCTACTTAATATGAGCTTAGTGTGTGTTTTCTAAACCATGAAGGTTAAAGAAAGCAACAATAGGTTCATACTTTGTTTTTTTTCATGATTTAATTTCTTTATATTGCTTTTATACATATAACTATCTAATATATCTATGTAGCTATATATATATATATATATCATTTAGAGCATATAAGCTCATTTGTTTTGCAATTTATTTACTTTGATGTTGTTTTTAAGACTAGTCTTTCTAGTCTTAGACTTGTCCTCATCAAGTCAAAACATTTTCTTTTTCTTTATGGGACTAGTCTATTCTTAATCCCGGGATACCTTGATGAAGTTAAGGTTCCAATACTTGATTTAATTCTTTACTATCTTATTCTTTTAAGTTATTATGTTTCTTTATGTTTTTCATAACTTTATGATTCATATTCATGCATGAACATAATGACTTTTGTTTCAACAAAATAAATGAGGAAAGGTTTTCTTAAAAGTTCTTTTCTAGAAATAAAAGTAGGAAGTAATTTTCTTAAACAAAATTTTCTAAGAAGCTCATAAACATATGTAGAAAGAACTTTTTGAAATAAACAAAGATTTTACAACAACTTTACTTTTTCATCAAATTACAGAAATTCTTTTCATCAAAATAGAATGATCTCAAGAAACCAAGAAGTTATTTCTCTAAATATAGAATTGTTATTACTTTCAAAAGTATTGGAAACTAAGCCTAGAAAATAAAATCATTCCTTAGGAATTTAAAGAGATTACGGAAATAAAGTTTAGGAAAAGAAAATACTCATTTGAAATAACTTAAGATATTTTCAAAGCAAAATAAAAAGGAATATTTCCAAAGTTCTCACTTTCCAAAAATATTTAAAAGACATTACTTGTCATAGTTTGAGACAACTTCATTAACTTTATACATTCAATATGAGTCACTTAACATATGTATATACATTTCAAAGGTTTTATAAGCTATTATAATACCTATCTCTTCAAAATGAGCTTTGGATAAAAGAAGGAAAGCAAGTTTATAAAAAATTCGTGGTGAATCTGCTCGTCACTTTTTCGAACCCAAATGACTTAGTTTGATGAAAATAAGTTTAGAAATAGATAAATCTTTTCGAATAGGTAGAAAACGGTATATTATATGCGAAATTTCGAGTTAAAATGAGTAAGTTATATTATTTTAAATTGGAATTTCCGCTTATACGATTTTACCGCGATTTTGAGAAAAGTTTAGAATCTTCAAGAATAGAAATTTGTTGAAAGACTCATTTTGGGTATTTCATCTTTTTTAGGTGAAGAAGGACCCGAGATCACTTTCCCGGAAGATTACTTCGATTAGGATCTACCGCCATGGAGTGAGTTAATCCTTTACTAAGTTACATTTCTTTGTTTGTGCTTGTAATTAGTAGCACTAGAAATTAAGGAAAAGATAAAAGTATTGTGTGTTCTAAATTTATGATTGGTTGAATAAAAGTTAAGAATATCAGAAGAGGAAATTGATAATTATATTGTGATTCTTGCATTGATATGATGAATATCGTTTGATCGCCTTTAACTTAAACTTAACATTATTTAGTTAAATATATATATTGAAATTAATTCATGCATATTATATTTGTGAGTCACATTTGTTTCACTACTTTTCTCATGTGGGGAAACGAGGAAGTTATAGTGGTGGCTAGTAGGAGCCGGAAAGTCTACAGGGCAAGCAGGAGCCAGCAAATCTGCAATTATTGATGGTCGTATGGGCCGGTAACCTCCTAACCCCTGACATGGAGGGCGTAAAATCCATGCTACACATGATTTCCGGTTAATCTTGTGTGTTTTGTTTGTTCATATGTTTGGTGCAATCTCATATGATTGTTTAAATACTTATTTGAATTATGGAAATGCCTTGTAGATGGAATTATCTCACTAAGCTAGATTTACTTATACCCCTATAGCTTTTTGTTACAGTATAATTACCTTTGATTGGCTCCAAGAAGCCCTGTATGCCAGGTACGAGCTTAAGCTACTAGGAGTTTTTAGAAGAAGCTATATGTATTTAAGCTTTGAACATAGGCTTCTAGGAAAATCTTTGTGGCTTGGTGTTATAGTTGCTATTATTTGTTGATAAACTTTTAAGACGGGGGAATGCCCCTAGATGATGTTTAAGGAATTATTATTTAAATGAAGATTTTATGTTTATCTATATAGTTCTTGCTTGCTTTTATCATCTACTTAAATGTATATCCCTGTGAGTCTCCTCTATCTTGGAAGCACGCCTTGCATGTGATATTGAAGCTCTTGCATGACTAAGGTTGTCATTCATTAGCTTTAATATTATATGTGGCGGACTGCCACGTTTAGGGTACCCTCCGGGGCGTGACAATTCTATATACTAAACTCTTACTTACTTTCTCCGAGTTGCTTATTCGGGATTGCCGGACTTAAGCTGTTACGTCTAATTAAGGTTTTGTTGACTTTAGGGTTTTGGTTGACTTCCAGATTAGGGTTTTAGGCTAAACTGATTCCAAAAATTTGGGGGTTTACACTACCCTAACAGTTCAGGTGCAATCATCTCCACACCCAGAGCCACTAGTTGAGTGGCCAAAAGGTAAAACTGTACCACTCGAATAGGAAGCCACACAACAATCAGTAGCTCGTTTCAACAAACTTGAGGATGAGGTGAAAGGCATGAAGGAGAACTTAGTTGCCTTCATAAAAGAACAAAGGAGGACATGAGTAACTTGAGAGAACCATGCTCTAAATTGTTGGTCTACTTACACAAAGTTGTTGCCTCCTTAAAATCCAAAACACCCCTACTACAACTAGTTTTGGCAGAGTCACATCCATATGATGATGACAATGATTCCATACCACCTTCACCACTCCCACAAACACATCCTTCACCAAACACTTTACCATCTCCCATACATATACCACCCCATACATACTCCCCATCCCAACCACAAATAGAACTCAACCACAACAATGGTTGAGTCGCTTGCTCACATCTGTGAGGATAATGAAGCCATGTCTAAACTCATGACCTACTTGACCATTTATTGGAGGAGCCTACACCAATAACAACATTAGCTCCAATTCTTACCCTCCCTAAATCCTTCAAGAAAAAGGCGACGAAGCTTATCCCAAAGAGGAGGAAGATGATTATACCATATGATCTAGATGAGGATGTTGATCCTCAACAAACTCATAAAGTGGCAGAATTGAAAAACAAGTGGAGCAAGCACAAGAACATGCTCCATTAGATGAAGATTACGACTTGACCTTCTTAAGCAACCTAATACAAGCTGCTAACGAAGCAGGAGTCGAAGAGGGGATAGTTGAGAATGACTCCCCATGAGAGTAAGAACAAGAATTAGTAGTAGAGGAAGAAGATACTTCGAATGAAGCTGTTAAATCAATGGAATAAAAGAACAATATTCCTGACCTTAATTCACTTCCAGCTAATGAGGAATACTATGAATGGGAGGCCAAACTTGCTGCAACAATGGAATAAGTAGGAAGTTAGGAAGCTGATAAGGAGATTTTTGATTTGATTTGCAAGAAACTTCATGAAATTGTTGTGGAGGGAGAATCGACAATTGTGGGGAACATCTCTTTAGGAGAACCCTCTAGTGAAATCTTCTACGAAAGAATCGGATTGCCAATTCCCTCAGAACACATGAAGAAAGCACAAGAGTAAGCAATAAAAGAGGTATAAATGCCTATATTAGAAGAAGCTCCATCTGCTCTAGTTTCTCCTTCTAATGAACAATTAATGGCGAAAGAACAACTTCACGCAGCTCCAGATATTGATGAAGAAACTATCAAACAAGCTGTTGAAGTTGAGAAATTGAAGAAAATGGTTGAAGAGTTGTCAAAAGGGACCTGAAGAAGAAAAAAAGGAGGCAGGCCATGTAGCAACAATGTGAAAAAGATAGGAAGAAAAGGAGAAGAGTTACAGATGCTGCCCTGGCATATGAGTTGGCTAAATAAGCTAAGGCTCTAGAAAAAGTGCAAAATGATGAAACAAGCTCCTCTAATTCTAAAGCAGACAAAAATGAAGATGACAGGCTTATGATAGGTGCCTGATTGGATAAGACCAAAGTAGGAGTTAAGAGCTACACTGCAAAGTCAGCCACCACACTTGAAGCTCAATTACCTCGTCCATTACAAGAACATCCTCCTACTGAAGCTATAAGGAACAAAAGCTCTAGAAAGTCGTGGCCTATGAATATAGAAGAACAAGCATTAACAATTAAAGCAAAACAAGATGAAATTCTGAAGAAGAAGGAGGAAGATCGAAGTCGAGCAGAGCTTGCCTTTGCTCATTGAGAAAAGAAATGAAAAGCTTAAATGGAAAGAGGAGGAGGACAAAAAGAAAAGAGAAGAAGATGCCCATTGTGACGATAGCTTCTTGGAGGATAGTGATAAAGAACAAGAAATGCAGAAATCCAAACACATCCCTCCAAAGAAGAAGCTTGGAGTGAAAGGAGAGAAGAAAGGGCCGAAGAAAGATGCTGGCTCCCATACAAAAAGAGATGAGATGATTAGAGCTTACTTTGTAGAAAATCCATGCACGACAGAACATCAATATAATGAGTTCCTCTATGCCTTGGACGTGCAATTGCAACTTGATGAAGGTATTAATCCTCAAGAGATTGATCAAATAGCTCAAATAAGAAGAATTGAGAAAGAAGAAAGAAGTAAGGGGGGTAGTACATCAAAAGAAGTTTCAAGAAAGGAGCTTATTGAATCTATGTGTAGCATATGTATAGGAACACAGATTGAGGCTACACAGTCACAAACTCCCCCTTAAAGATCAAATACTCTAAGGAGAGGTAGAGGTAAAGGACGAAGAGGAGGGAATGGAAGTAGTAGAGATACTGATGGTGGGATCAATCAATCAAACAGTGGCAAAGGTAGAAACAGAGGTAGAACTGAAGCCTACATACCCAGAAGAGGTTGAGGAAACGAGTTTAGAAGGACTTGGAAATATTGGCTTGGGGATGAGCCTTGGAACTTTTCATTTATTGATGCTCCTTATTCTTTTATGAACCTTTGATTTTTATAATTCTTTATTCCTTTCATTCTTTGATTCTTTCTTTATATCTGTAATATTATTTTATTTTGTGGCAAATAATTATTTGAACATTTTTGTCCATAATTCCATCAAGGCTCCAATCAAGCCTATTTTTAATGCTAATGTTTGTTCATGATATGATTTAGAGCAGAAACTAACAGGGCAATGAAGCACATGACAAATCATTCGTTAAACAGATAAGTTTGCTCTTAAAACTTCTAATTATTAAATCTTGCTTTGATTTATGATTGAAAATCCCCTGGTTTGTGTTTCATGATTTTAAACATTGAGGACAATGTTTCACTTATGTGTGAAGGGAAGAAATTAGTAGGATTTGATATAGGGATGATTGATTTTGAAATTGAAATCTGTTTAAAATAGAGTATTTATGCTGATTAAGGATAATTTTTTTTCCACACTTAATAATAGGAAATTAATGAAATGGTTAAAATTTGGCCAAAATTTTTCAAAAATTTGGAATGAAATCACAAATTAACTCAATAGAGCAGTACATGAGAAACATCATGAGATTGTGTTAACTTTACTTTGTTTAAATTACTTTGCATATATCCATGTGGAGTAGTTTTACTTGTTATTTAATATGGAATTTTAGAGCTGGAATTAACTTAAGGTCCCTAGTAAGGTTACTCAATTTTCTTAAAAAAGCTTAAATGATCTGTATATTTTTCAAATTTAGTCATTTTGAGAGCCGTATAATCTCTAAAGAAGGTTCAAATGATGATTGTAACTTGATGATTTTTCCTTGTACCTTAATTAAGAACAAAAAAAAAAATTTAAAAATGAAAACCAATGCATAGAGTTGAAATGGGCATGGGTTGGTTCCTCAGAAGATTGATTTCTTATCTTCTCTTTCAATTTTTGATAACCTATGGTGAAAAAAGAAATAAAAAAAAGAAGCAAAAAGAAGTAAATGAAACCTGTCCAGAGGAAAAGTAAAGAAGAAGGCAAAACCTTCACCTCTGAAGCTTCAAGGTACATAAATAATCAACATAGATAAAATAAAGAAGTGATTAAGAAACTGCATACTTTTATATAAGAGGATGAAGTTGATTAAGTTTCTTTCTTTCTTCAAGTGATCTTTTGAATAATTTTTTCTTTAGAATTCTTTATTAAACAATAAGGGTAAAAGTTGATCTATTTAGATAAAGTCTAAGATTTTAGCGAAAGTAAATTTAGCACAGTTATTAGAATGACTGAGTATCTAAAGTGATAAGGTGATTTTATGCTTAAGTTGATATGGGCAAATTTTCATTTATGATTTGTTTTCCTATTTAAAAAGCCTTGCTTGGTTTGAAATGATGTTTGCTTGAGGACAAGCAAAGGCTTAAGTGTGGAGGAATTTGATAAGTTAATTTTACTCTATTCTTTTCATAGAAATTTGGGCTTATTTTGATGAGTTTTTAATTAAATTCCTATGCATCCAGTGCTTTTAATGTTAAATTGTTGTTTTTCAGCTCCTTAAATTAAAAGAAGAAGAATCGAAGTGTTTTTAATTAGATTTAGAGCAAAAAAAGTAGCTAAAATGAAGAATAGAATTGTCGTGCCCTAAATAATATTGATTGAGGCCAAAATGTAAGGCAAAACAAGCTAAAATTGGTCTGTCGTGCCCTAAATGTAGCCTTCAACATGACCCTCGACATTTGTTCTGAGGAGATCGAGCCCAAACTTCAAGAAAGCTTTTGTCGCACCTCAATGTCAAGGCCCAAATTTGACCAGCGATAGTTGCTTAATGAAGATAAGACCTTTGCCTAACTTGTGTTGCACTTCCAATCATCAAACATTGAGCCCTCAACACTCTCAAAGTGAGCCATCAAATAAACAGTGGATAGAAATAATGAGTTTTAGCAGAATTCATTAAAGAAGTAGAGCCCACGCTTTTCATGTAATATTCACACACTCGACTTAACACACATCAAATATTTTTATGAGCTATCATTCAGAACCGTGCGAGTGAAACATCATTCTATTACAAAAGAATCTACTACGTCTACAATAAATCATCATTTCTTTTTGTGCCCTCGTTTTATAAATAGGCATGTACAGTGTTATAATAAGCATGATGTATAGTATGCATACAATATAATAGTATTAACATAGTGTAGTGAGACAATTGCTTGAGCAAAAGAATTCTGTTTGTTCTTGCTTTAGAAAATCTCAAAGTTTTCTGGTTAAAATCATTTAAACTCATTATTTATAATTTCTGCAAGACTCTGTGCTGAATTGTAATATTCTTCAATTAATTTCATATTATTTCTTAAAATCATGTTTGTAATTTCTAAATCTATGGAGAAATAATCTCCTACAGCTTAGGATTTGTGAATCTAAATCATGATTCATGTGATTTCAATTACACTTTCAATTCAATATTAACTAGGTATTTGTAATCAGTAGCTTGATTTTAATTTCATGGTTAATTGCATGGTGCACGAGTTAGATTCATTTTTGATTTCAACAAATAGGGAGAGGTCATTCTTTTGAATAGATCTATGGCTACTAATGGTGTCGATCTTAAATATCTTGAGAGAGGGCGAGTGGAGATTTTTGGTCACTTGTTTTGAAATTCATTGAGTTGGTTTTAGAAACAAAGGATTCTTAAACTTTATGCGGATATAAGTCGATATCGCTTGAGAAGAGATTCCTGCAGTTGGTTTAGGTCTATAACTATTACCTTAGAGAGGCTTTAGTTTACCTTAGAATCCAGTGGTGCAAAATTCCAACAAACAACTCTCTCTCTCTAAGTTTTGTTTTAAGAAATCACATGATAAGGAGTTGGTGAAGCAAATCCTGGGATGTCGTCTTGTGTTGTTGCAAATCGATCCCTAATTTTGCTTAGAGAACATTTGTGAATATTATTAACATTAGCATAAATTCTATTTTCATTATGATTTGCTATTTTTTTTAGCTAGATAATGGATGAAATGTAAGTATGATGTCGCTGATTTCCTTAGGGTTCGACTTAATTCTTTCTATACTACTTCGATGGGTGCACTTGCTTTATTGTTAGTAATTGCTAACTGAAGTTAGACAGAACCAATTAGTTTTATGAATTTTGAAAGTTTCTACTTCGATTTGTTTTTTTAAAATGGGTTATTATAACTATATACAACTCAAACCAGCACCAAAACAAATAAGCAATATTAATGGAACATTTTTATATGGCAAGTATCCACATAGCTTGCTAATTGCAAGTAGTATGGATGTTCGAATCATATAGTCCCCCTAACATTTGTGCTAGTTGATAAGGAATCCAGTACCACATGGTCTTAGTTCTTGAAAAGATGTCTTGAATGATTGCATGTGATGGCCATATATTGTGCCTAATATCAGACCGACACACAGGTATAATATAAGCCTTGAAAGATAAAATGTTGGATGGTAAGCACCATTTGCACAATGGAGGCTATGTATAAGACATGTCGCCAGCAACTTCAACACTAAATTTAAAAATCATTATCTAAAGAAACTGGTGACAACAGCAGGTTTGTAGAAAAAAGAAAGGAAGTTCATCTTTTATATGGAAGAGATAAGTAAAAGGAATGCAAATGATCCTATATATTTTGAAAACATTCCTATTGAGAAGTGGACACGTGCATATGATGGGGGATATAGGTGTGGTCAAATGGCCACAAATCTTAGCAAAAGCTACAATGCAGTTATAAGAGGTGCGAGATCTTTGCCAGTATTGGCACTTGTTCTAAAATCTTCTACAGTTGTGTACGATACTTTCAAAAAAGGCGAGACAAAGCACATAAAGCAATAGGAAAAGGTTAAGCATACCCTAAATGGGTAATATAGAAAATAGAAAAGTAGAGAGTAATAGCTACATGGCACGAAGTAATTACATTTAATACAATGTGCGGAATATTTGAGGTGCAATTAGGAGTGTATATAATGAATAATGGAGAAAAGGTGGCCACTATTATCAAGTGAATATATTAAGGAACACGTGTAGCTGTAACAAATGGCAGACCTTCAAAATACCATGTTCACATGCCTTTGCAGCCATGGCTCATGTGAAAATGGATCCTATGCATAAAATTGATAAATGGTCTCAATGGAAAACCAACTCGTTTGCTATAGCAGTCCAACCTCTAGGGGACAGGTGTACATGGATAGATACATAAGGAATGCCATTTATTCATCCACAATATGATAAAAGAAAAGGGAAGACTGGAACAGGGAGATATCAGTATCACAATGGTTTACCTATAGATGGTAAAGCAGTCACAGGCCAGACATCACATGATTGGCTAGAATTATGTGAGTGCCTACTGGGAGCTAGTCCAGATGATGATGGTTAAAGGGATAAAGATTGAAGATGACTTGGTTGAAGACACTTTTATTACATGTCTACCACTAGGAGCTGATGAGATATTTATATAGAGACACATACGAGCATATATCTATTATTGATAGATAATTAGAATCATTTTGGTTCTATTTAAAAGTTTTAATTTGAAAGATTGATATAGAAATGTTTCATCCTATATTATATTTTTTATAGTAGTGTACTATTTTCTGATACATCCGGATCATTAGTTCATCTCATGTTCTTACCACTACAAGAGGATTTCCAGATGATACGTAGTTGTGGTTTGAGATTTGCCTATCTAGCATGGTTATAGAGGTATTTGTGCTGGGCAGCACATCTAGAGACATCGGAGATAAGAGGTTTTGCTATTCTTCTATAGATATGGGCATGGGATAGATTCCCACATCTAGCACCTATTAGGAATTAGATGCATACTGCATCTTAGGGTCCATTAGCATGTAGGTGGGATGATGTATTTGGCATCAGATAGACTCCCATACATGTTTTACGCATATATAGAGAGATGCTTGATTGACAAAAGCCCACATATGTACTATAAACTTGTAATTATTTTAATATAATCCTTTTATATAGTATACTAAGATGTTTTTATCTTCTATAACTTTGCTGGACACCATATACTCTTGAGATCATACAATCATTACCAGATGTATGTAAGGAGCGGAGTGGTTTATGGATGGCTCGTGTACCCATGATATGTTTTCATATAGTGGAGTATCATCTTCTAGATAGGGTTACATGACAGTTCGGTAGTATCCAACGAATACCATTGAACTTTGATATAGATCCAGATAGCATACATAAGATAAAACTGAAAGTAAAGCTAGATGAGGATTGGGCAAGGAAGCATATGAGGTATATAGCAAAGTAGGACATATGGCAGAGACTTGTTTAGATTGAGCACGATGACACCTTACCCAATATGGTCTCTACCGATTATTATGACTAGTATTATAGAATCACATAGAGATACATAGATTGTTTAGGAGCACTTTTAGATGGATTGTTAAGTCTTTAATACCAAATCACATAATAATTATTGAAATATAAATTGTTTTAATAATAATTGATATAATTTATGTCATTATGCAGTAAGACAAATTTATCCGGATAAAGCAGTCTACAGATGTACAACACATGCATGGCCTTGCTCCTCTAGGACAATAGAGATTAGATAGATATGGAAGTATCAGACTGGCTGATATACAGTAGTAGCAGTAGCATCATGAGGATCTCCTAACTCAAGAGGAGAAGATGGGGATAGGCATGGGATCATGCTGAGGATGTCCATAGACCATTGGATAGATCTCCTCCTATTTTAGATATTCATATGGATCTTCCTACGACTCCTGAGGCTAATGCAGTTGCTCTGATAGCTCTTGTAGACCAGCTTAGAGATCTAGTATGGGATACACAAATACATCATTCTATTGATCCTCCTGCAATTTTGGTTTCAATGCATAGTGCACATGGCTTGACTATTTTTGTTGATGCTTCATCTTTTGATTTAAAGATTGATAAGATCATATTTTACACAACTTTAACAAGCAATTAGTGATTAGTTTGAGTTGAATTTCATAAAAATTTCCACAATTGGTACTTGGATTGTTTAGGTTTATGTTTCAGGTCAAAAGTTATCAAAGGAAAGCATTACAAGGCAATTTGAGTTGAAATTGAAGAATCTCAGGGGATACGTCGGTTTTTTTGGATCATAAGCTACCGGCATATATTCAACTTAGAGGATGATAAGCATATTAAAGCTTCAACACAGCCTCTACGCTATCGGTGTTCAATCAGCCTTGACATGGAATAGAATCAAGAAATCAAAGGTCGACAAATCTAATCCTATATGCCGCCGGCCTTGGGGCAGCATATGCAGATGATCAGAAGCCAAGAATTTAACATTGGCTCAACACTGCCAGTGTAGAGGGGTACTAAGATAGCTTCTGCAATTTGATTAAAAGCCGACTTTCTGGGGATCAAAGCTATAAGCATTGAGACAGCTTAGAACATCCACATAATTGATTTTTTAAGGGTTGGCACCTGCACAGCCAGCCTAGCATTGAATCGGGCTGGCCTTTGAAGTTTCATTTGAACGTCGGAATTTCAAACCCTACGTCACCGGTGTTGAAGTAGCATAGATCATCCACATAATGCAAACCGTTAAAACCGAAGCTAAAGCTGCTAGTGTACAAGCGTTTTAGTAATGTACACTACCTGTAAGCCGTCAACGTACGTTTTGTAACTGCTAAAATTAGGTGAAATGCCTAAATGTTTTGTCTATAGATCTAGGACTTCCTTGTTAGAGATACATTCGAAATTCATTAGAAAAGTGAGAAAAAGAGAGATTTACAAATGTTTGAGTTAGTTTTTGCTTTAGGGTACTAAAACCCTAATGTTCTAGCAACCTAGAGGCGATTATGGCTTAGCTACAGTCAAGCAATGCCCATATTGATGGGATTATAGATTTCAAGACTCAAAATTATGGAATAAAACTATTGTTAAGGTGTTTTCAATCTATGTTTATCAATTTTGTTGCTTGATTATATATTGAGATATTGTTCTTCAATGATTATTATGAATATGTATGAATGGATTTGATGGAATGATACATGAATTATATTGATATTGGAATTGATTAATCGAGAATTTAATTATTTCTACTTGTAATCTATTTAATTTGTGCTTGATCAACATAGATTAGATAGATAGCGTTAGAGATACTCGGGAGGGATTCAATAATCCACACAAGTAAAACTTAGGTTTTTGAATGAGATTTGTTATAGGGATATACAAGCTTGTGATAGAACTTAAGATTTCACTGATCTTTATGCGGTTAGAATTACAAATTTAGGTCATTTCGTGGTGCTTATTTTGTAATTTTAATTAGAATAGTAATTTTGGTTAGAGCAAATTGCTATTAAACTGTTAATCATAGATAAATTACCTTGGTAGGATAGTTTATGCTATGAAAGATTTTGCTACTCCGAGAGGTGAGCAATTCTTAGTGAATTTGATTAAATCCCAAGTAATCAATTTTATTTATCAATTTGATGCATAAATCATTTGAAGTGAGAATATAAATACATTATTCATATATTATCCGCATCTTCTAAGCTTATATCTCTCGTTGTTGTTACTAGAACATATGGTTTTGGTCCTTCACAATCATTTGTAGTCAATTTTAGTTAAATTATCATAGATTAATCAAAAAGAACTTTCAATTGCTTAGATTAGGGTAAAAATTCAATTTCTAGTAATTAGCCATTAGCTTTTTGTAGACACGACCTGGACTTTCCAGAAAATACTGCATTGCACCCAGTGATTTTGCTGACCGGTTAAGTATTACACCGTTGTTTGAAATTGAAAATTATTAGTGTGTAATTACTGCTAGTTTCAAAGATATACTCTACACCAGATTCACTACCATCATAGCTATCTATTGGTACTTTGCTTGCTCCCATCAAAGCTCCTCATCCAGTACCATCAGACGTTGGAGATAGTATTACACAAGTATCTATTAACGAAAAATTTTATTTGTTTAATTAAATAGTAGCAATTTAGATAATTTATGAAATAATAATAAAAACTAATAATATTTTGTAGGAGAAAAAAGACCAAGAAATACAAGTAAAGATGTGATATACCCAAGCAAAAGAAGGAAAAACTAGATTAGGAAAACATATAGTAAAAGTGTAATTAAGACAAAAATTAGTTGAATTATATGTAATTGAAAACACTAGAACAATGGATTTTTTGGATATATTTCTTTTTATGTCATCTTCACTTTTTATATTTAAGGTAATTTTTTGATGAAACAAATGATAGATTATTATTCTAATTTGGGTTGGGACTTGAAATTGAAACTTTGTTAATGATTAAGTATTAGGATTAGCCAGATTGAAGGAATGAAATAAACTAACTAGATTGAATTGCTACATGTATATTATTACAAATTTGGAAAACTTTTTGGGTAAATGATGAGTAAAGTAAAAGCAGAAATATAACTACATGAATCACCCTATAGAAATGTGATTCATGTTTCCACATGAATCGCATTTTTAATGCGCGATTCATTTGTTTCCACGTGAATTGTTTTTCAGACATGTGTTTCATCTCTAAAAATCTCGCCCCAACTAAATCAAATTTTAGAGGTGCGATTTTGCATAGGTATTTATGTAATTTTTTTGTAGTTTGTATTTATGTAATTTTTTTTTATGAATCGGTGAACATACAATTTTCTCGAAATCGCTACATACATAGATGCCTATACAAAGTCTGCTATTTGTTGGTAAAATTGGGAAAAATGAACAAAAATGGTGATGCTCTTATCTTTCGAAAATTTATTATTATAATTTTATTTTTTTAATTATTTTATTTTGTATTTGTTTCTTTAATTTAGTATTAGTTTGGTATTTTCATTAATGGAAGAGTTAACGATTGTTGCATCTTTTTTGTTAACATTTTTGTATATATATAGTTTAATTTTAATTGTATTCTAGTGTTTGTATTTTTGTTTTTGGATGCATATAGCAATTGCTCGCATGTTCATTTGTAAAAAATAATTTCTAATTTTCTTAATTAATAGGTTTCTAAAAGTTAAACAATAATTTACTGCAATTAACTTCTACGTGGATGTAATGTCCAATTTTAGTAAAATTTATGTGTGTTGGAAAGCTATTAACATATAGCATACCATTGTTATTACTAGTAAACCAACTGTTATTGATCTCATGACACATTTCTTGACTCGTTGAATAATACACTTCTACATGTTTTATTATGTCTCTCATGGTATTCTAACAATACATACATACATATATATATATATATATATATTCAAGTTTTGTGATTTCATCACTTGCCCACTAGATATTGTATGACTATAAAGTTATTGTTGCTAGGAAGTTAATCTTACAAGATATTTTAAATTTGTTAGTTTAATTTTAAATCACACAGTTAAAAAAAACTCCCATTTTATTAGGCAGATTTCCACAGCTCATGTATTTATATCTTTCAATACTCGAAAGTTATTGTGATTTTAAGATTATAATTGTGACAAAATTTTAAGAATTTGTAATTATTTATATTTCTACAGTCACAATGTGAGGTATGGAAATTTAGAAATAATAAAATGATAACAATTTTTCAAACAAAACTATAGAATAAAAAAAATATTTAATAAATATAAAGGCCATTTAAAAAATTAATAAATTCATAAAATTAAGTGAAATTATAAATTTTATTTTCAAATAAAATAGATGTAAATAGCTTTCTTATAATATATGTTTTGAATTTAACATCACATGCAAAGGTTATACCCAGTTGAAATGTTTTGATATAAATAATCTTCTTTCAATTTTTAAAATAATATATAAATTAAGAAAAATAAAAAAAAATTATTTTTTGATAAATCAATTAGTTTAAAATGCAGTAAAATTGAAGTATAAAATGTAATTAAATCTAAAGTATAAGGACTAAAATGTAAAATAAAATTTAGAGATCATTAACTTCCCCCCAAAGAGAGAATAGAGATACCAAATTAAAGGGAAGTACTAAATCGAGAAAAGGAAAAAAAAAGACTCTCGATTTCGCAAAAGTTAAAAGCGCACACACTTTTATACTTTATCCAAATGGTAGACTTTGAAGTCAGGAATAACTTATGAGGCAGGTATATGTATATGTATATGTAGAATTCATAACTGTACTTACATTCCTGTTTTCATATAATATTGACTTTTTATTTAGGGTCATCTTTCAATTTTTTTCTAAATATTCTTCGTAATTTTGAAAGGAAACAATTAAACAAATATTTTTTTTTGAATTTCATAATTATCTTGAAATCAAGTGGAAATATGATTGGTGAGAGATATGGGGAGGTAGAGAAAGTTGGATTACTTCAAAGTTACATTGTTTAGTTGAGATATGAAAACTCCTTTGTTGCAACGAGGTTATATAAGCAATGAAACTAACGTGGGATTGAGATTATTATTATTATTATTATTTTTAAATTTGTCTCTTATAAGGATAAAATATTGTGTAACGTTTCTTTTATGGATAATTGTCATCTGCACTTAGGAGTTATGAAAACCTTGGTTATTGTTCCGTCGTGTATTGTATGATCCAATAAGAAATATATATATTTTTATTATTTCATTTGATAAAATTAATGATAGTATTGGAATATTGGAATTTAATAGTTATTGTGAGAGTAAAGTAGAGGATTCTAATTATGACGTTATTCATTGTTAAAATAATTATAAAATATGATAAGTATTTAATGATGTTTGGGTGAAACACTTGTATACCAATTTTATAGAAAAAATTACACAAATACAAATATGATAAAAATAATTACATAAATACCGATGTAAAATCGCATATTAAATAGGTATTTTACAAATTTATATATGAAACGCTATTTGAAGATGCGATCATACAGTACTGAATTGCATTTTTAAAAGGTGTTTCATAATTTTTTAAGATGAATCACATCTTGAAAGGGCGATTCACTTATTTTACATGTAAATCGTATCTTTACAAACGATTCATATTTCTTTATGAATCGCATCTTCAAGATGAGATTCATGTGTAATTTACCAAACCTTTATTTAATATTCGATTTTGTGTTGGTATTTTAGTAATTAATTTTATATAATCAATATTTGAATAATTTTTATTTAAAGAATCGGTAATCATACAACTTTCCAAAAGTAAAAATGATAGAGAGAGAAAATCATGTTACTTTCTAAATTAATTTTCTAGTGATGTTAGTAATAAATAATTTTATTTATATTATAGAAATTTGAGGGAATGATGGTAAGTAAAGTTATGATGTCGTAAATTCATCGTCAAGATCTACCATGATACAAACACTAAAAAAAATAAATGAAATCATGTTTCACATTGACATACGCGACGGTGGAATTCATATTATGTCATTGTCAGATCATATCGTAGGTAAGGCAACTCATGCCAAATTCCCCTAATTTTCTGCTCATGTCACGTTATAATGTCCTGCCTGAAATGTGCGATGACATAAAAATGGTTGAAATCATGGTCGCTTGGTGCTTGAGAGGCTGGAGTGGAGTGAAGTGGGGTTTGGATATTTCATGTCAAAAGCACTTAAAATGTGCCAGCATGACGTGCCTGGGAAATCAATAATGCTACATAGACCTAATTCTTTCCACCGAAAGACAAAACGAATCATGTGTCGTTTGTTTGCCTACTCTTTTATACTGTACTTGACCAATAAAATTCTTTTCTTTCTTAATTTATTTTTGTAAAAAGCTTCCTTAAGCAGATTAATTTGATAAAATAAATCTTCTAGCATAACAATAATAAATCTTAAAATATTTGATCAAGTTCGATTATATAGAGAATAGTCTATAAGAGTTTGAGGAGTTAATAGAATTTTAACCTTGCCCTACTAACCCTCTCTGTTAGCGTTATAAGCATCAACTATTGAGATTTCACTATCAATACTACGTTTATATGAATAGTCCATCATCACTTGCCACTTAACCTAGGCTTCCTCGTTTCGATTATTGACCATTTGTTCCCCCATTAGTGAGTGTCACTTATGATCAACACACGCAATGAATTCAAGCTCATGCTCTCTGTTAATATTCATTTGATCAGGAGCATTATTATTTTTTTTTTTTGTGATGATCAGGTGATGTGATAATGGTTAACCCCAACGACAATCTAACTACACCTAAAAGCAATATTATATGCCAATATCGTATAACTTCATTAAAAAATTAATGCTTGGAAAATAACCATTTGTAGCATACAAAGATATTGTTATTGATTAAATTTACATAATAAATAAATAAATAAAACATCATCAAGTTTCTCACCATTATATGAATTCATAGATATTGTACTCACATCTGTACAACGTATGGCTCCTTTATTAACATGTGTGATGAATCAAAGAAGGGAGGATGCACAAGTGACAACTGACAAGCGGAGGGGTTATATAATATTTATATTATTTTTGAGGACAAATGGTGAGTTATATTGTTCAAAGCCTCGTTAGATCTTTCAATATAGCAATTTGACGGCATGGCGTCATTTTTCAAAAATTTTAATTCTTAAATGAGTAGAAGCTAAGCTCTTTAGTTCTTATAGAGTTTGGTCTTCGATGACATATGTTTACTGTTACCTTGTAAACAGCTAATACAATTATGGCATTTCTTGTAAATACTCTTCTACATTATCTTGTAGATATTAAATTAAATATTAATAATGTTTTGAGTATTCATGTTTAAAGATACTATCCATATGGTTTTAATAGGATAGCCCAACGCTCATTAAACTTTTGTTTTTTTTTTTTTTTCTTATTTGCAATTAATCTTTTCCACCGTTGATCCTAATTTATTTTTTCCAACTCAAGTCAGTGGAGAGTCGCAAGTAATATTCAAAACTAAATTTCTTCCAATTATTGGTTGAATGTTGTTAACCTATCCATATGGATCAACATATCCATATGGTTTGATGTTGTTAAAAGTTGTTCTTGTGATAAATAAAAAACTATTTATATGTTTTAGGTGAATCCTATTGGTTTGAAGAAATCTTCTTGACAGGTGGACCCGTGTTGGTTATTAGCAAATATTGGAAGTTGTTTGCTACACTTGAACCAATGATAAATTAATCCGATTCCCGCTTGTAAAATAATGTTGTCTATATAATTTTCAATGATTTTTATTGCTTCACTTACGTAACCATTAAACTCTGCTTGAAATCTTTTGGCTCGATTCATGGTAATTGGTCCACCTAGATATTGTAGTTGGACTTGACAAACCTATTGTATTTGGATTCCCATCAAAAGGTTATCAATCATACGTATGGGCACAAGTGTATCACCACTACAAATACACTATAGGTGGCTCCTAGAGTCTACAACTATGATAAAATATTTTAAACTCAACATATATATGTAAAGGGGTTTATCTTTGGAGCACCAACAAATATACTAAAGTGAAATCATAACTAGAGGTTGTGGATTTTCTACTTGGTAATACATAAAAAGTTAAACATCTTTATAACACAAATTATATTTGAACCCCGATTATCATAACTTTCAGTGCATCCATTGTAATTAAGAAACACAAAACTGATAAGAATGAATCAAAACCTAATATACAAGCACATTCAATTGTGCGAAACATTGGCCACAAGTAGAGAACATGTCATTATTTCATCACAACAACCCATTATCATCTTGGATTTAATGGCATTGTACATCATAGTATTGACATCCTATGACTTAAGTTTCTCATTATCCTAGTACTTAAGTATGATGTACATAATATATTTGGTGTTGGCATTCCAACAACCAAGAGTCCAATCAGTTGCGTTGTCCTAGGATTGCTACCAGATTAGCCTTTGCCATATAGGTCTTTCACAACCGTCCATGCACGTGTCCTAGAATATTAGAATGACTCGACCTATAATCACAGTAGTTAACACATAGTATTAAACTCAAAAAAAAAGAGCCGTGAATAATGTTATATTAATAGTTATTAATTTTTCCTACACCATTTTTTTGTGTGTGTGTGTGCTTTTTTTTTTTTTTTTTTCAAATTTTACAAGTGGACTATTAGGCCAATCTAATCTGTTATGGGCC
Source organism: Combretum micranthum (assembly GCA_024138025.1). Lineage (NCBI taxonomy): Eukaryota > Viridiplantae > Streptophyta > Magnoliopsida > Myrtales > Combretaceae > Combretum > Combretum micranthum. Next base: position 72,159 of record JAMXBD010003429.1, on the reverse strand, counting down.
AGCCTACTACGACACTCATTTTAAATGAAATAAATATAATTGATTACTTTTAAACAATAGAGGAAAAAATATGCTATAACATGTTTTAACAACAGATTAAACCGAGTGGTCCGCGAACCTTGGCCCATTTATACGGTTGTACTTATCCAAGTGTGTTAAATCATGCATATAGCAAGAACCCTATGTCTTTGAAAGACTAGTGGCAAAAGAGTGAAAAGATAATTCTAGGTGAAAATGTGTTTAGTTTGGCGATGAAATAATATCCAAGTGTGATATGTGGTGAAATACGTGTAGCACTAGTGAATATAAGCGTGATTAAGGGTATTTAAGGTTCGGTCAACTAGTTTATGGTCCTATTTTTTGAATCTAACTAAAATAATCGGTTTTTTAATATCCTGATTTTTAACCAGTCTATTATAAACTATTAACCGCCTTAATTGTTAACCGTTTTTTTAGGTTAATGTTTTCTATTTTTAATCATTTAACGTAATGGTTTCAACAAAATAAATTTATAGTTCAATAAACCTTATTTTTTAGCCTTTATTATAAAGTTTTTCTTTAAACTATTTTATAAATATTACAAAAACAAAAAAAAAAATCAAATTAAGAAAAAAAGGGAAAAACGAGCCTTTGGATGTATCACTATCAATAAAATCAAACCAAATCAATTACAACATTAATCCCATCAAATATAGGACATAACATAGTACTTTAATCAAAATCAAAGGAATCTTAACATATATAAATTATATGTATATGTAAATTATATATGAAACATATTTATAAATGTTGAAATGGTTAACCATTAATCATCGATTTTTTGTGATTATAGATCGAAATCGAATAAAAAACCACAAAAATAAAAACTATAATCTTAACCTGAAACCAATAGATTGGTTAACTATAAACCTCTAGAGTTTTCGATAAGTTTCATGCATAAACCCTAGAATCAAAAGTCAAACCGGAATCCTAAAAGTCAATTATATCAACAACAAGCCTTAGTGAATCTAGATATGGTAATCCTGCATGCAAAACTCAAAAACAATAAAAATGAGATAACCTTATATTATAGTTCGACATAATGTCATATAGCCTAAAAAGATCATATTCGCAAAAAATTCACTCCTTTCAAACCCGAATGAGATTAGTTTCTGAAATTAGGGTCATGGTATGAAAAACGATAAAAATATTCTGATAAAATAGTTAGATTCGTAATAAGATGAGGAATCGCAAAATATCAGTTATAAAATTTTTCGACTTCTAAAAATATCATATATAGCTCGTTTACGCGTATTTTCCTTTCCTCTATCTCTACTTTTTCTTACGACATATCTCTTACAATCTATATACCTATTTCTTATATTTACTTTTCCAATATTACTTTACACATAACTTCTCCTATACTTTACTTGCTTTTCTTTATCAAAATTATTTTTTATCATCTTTTCCTCTCTCCTCCTACAATGGCCGGTGCTAATCCCTTTCTTTCCCCCTCAATTCGTTTTCTTTTTCAATTTATTTTATTACAACAATTCCCTCTACATTTCCCTATAAATAACACCTCTCCCTCTACTTCTTTCACACATTTTTATTTCACTTAACAAAACTCCACCAAAATCACTTCTTAACTTTTTTCTCTAACAATTTCCTCTCAAACACTCTCTTCCTCTCCATCTCCATAAAACGTCCATTTCTCTTTAGAAAATATACTAAACACACCATCTGTTTGTTTCTTCCATCTCTAATCCTTTACCAACTTTAGGTAAAAATCCTAAACCTTTCTCTTGCTCATGTAACATAACATGAACAAAGTGTGTGTTTTGGTTCTATATAATCCCCATGATGCTAATGCTAGGGAATGAAATAATGAAAAACAACATATTTATGTCTTATTCATCTTCATGATTTGTTCTTGTTATATTATATTCATGTTTTTAACTTAACTTTTATATGTTATTATGTATAAATATATTCTATATTTGTTAGAGACTAAATATTTACTAATCTAACTTTATTTAATGCTCTTATTTTTATTACTTATTATTTATTTCTTACAAATAAATAAGACTAGTCATTCTAGTCTTAAACTTGTCTTTAATCAAGTAGAAAAAAAATGAGACTTATTCATAATCTAAGTCCTTAGTAGCCTTGACATGAATTTAAGACTCTAATGTTTTCTTATTATTTTCTTGTTTTTCTTTATGCTTTATGGGACTTTTCCATTTCTAAGTCCCGAGAAGACTTGGATAAGATCTAAGACTTCCATAATTTTTTTTTCTCTTTAAGCTTTTCTTTTCTTTTTATGAACTTGTCCATCTCTAAATTCTAGGAAGTCTTGATATCAAGTTAAGACTTCTATATTTTTATTCACACATATATATATATATACACACACACAAAGTTCATTTGATTCTCGATGTCTTTTATTTTTCTATATGAGTTACTTTTGTCTTTTAACATAAATACAAAGTTCATATTCATGCATGATCATAATGTTATTGTTTAATAAAAATTTCAAAATAATAAAAGGAGTTATTTTTTTTTACTAAAATAGGATAAACTCTCTAGAAAAATGACTTTTGACACATGGGAGAAACTTTCACTAAGACGTAGGATAATGCTTCAATTGTACTCTTTTCAAAATATTTAAAAAAACCTATTGTTAAATTTTTATGCTGATAATTCTTTGTTATGCAAATTTTTTCCTTAAAAATCTATTTATATAGCTTATACCAATACCTTGATCAACACTAAGAACAAAACAATTTTTCTAAGTCAAAGTCTAAAAATCAACTCACTAGTAGAAAACCCAGTTAGAAAATAAAATATATAACAACTTAAGGAACCAAGTTTTTAAGAAATAATTTTATTTTTATGAAGTTAAGAAAATATGAAAATGATAGTTTTAATGAGTAGGCCCTCACTTGTAACAAACTAAAAATTTTAGTTTCCATCTAACTACTCAAAAAGAAATTTTTATAAACTTAACTTTTTAAACTTCTAAAATAAATTGATCTATGAAAAATCATTATTAGAGGCAACATCACTAAAGTCATGCATATAATATGATTTTTTATTAATACTAAATGATTTTCAACTACATAAGTATCTATGTGCTTACTATAAAATTTTTGGATAATGTAAAACTTGAAAAAATGCAATTTAAGGGGCTAGAACATGTTTGATTAGATCTGCACCAATCCATTACGAATCCTTAAAGACCTTAAATGCTAAAAATAATCTTATAAATAGATAAATCTTTTCGAGCAGTTAGAAAATGACTGCTAATATATGAAATTCTGAGTTAGAATGAGCAAGTTATGGCTATTTTAAGTTAAAAATTTGCCTAATCCGAATTTTGACGTGAATAACAAAACAAAATTAGAAAATTTAAGTAGAACTTAAATGAAATACTCATTTAAGATATTTTTTTTTTTCGGTGACGAGGACCAAGACCTTCTCTTTCCCGAAGATTATTTCGATTGATAGAGATCGTTGTGGCCAAGTAAGTTTTTCTTTACGTTTTATGTATTCGTGCATGTCATCCCCCCATAGGGTATCCTAAACGTAACAGCCCGCCACATACTATATAAGACTCTCAAAATCCTTATCCGAGCCCTTCGGGAGTCTTGTATAGATGTAAAGCGTCCCTTTACGACAATAGAATATTCAATCAATGGAGTTAAGAAGTTTAATGTGGCATTCACTAGCCATAGATAATAAACCAAAACACACACATATATATATATATATATATATATATACTTTACAAAAGTCTAAGGGGCATTCCCCCACAAAATAATATCAAGTTCATTACAGTCATCCATAGTTCATTAATTTCCAACGGAAGTCTAAACAAAATCGAAGTAAACTTCTACGGGAAACTTCTATCTCCGGTACCTGAGCTGTGGCTTGCCTCGGCCTAAGCCAAATGAACTCGTGCTGTAAGAAGTAAAAACTATGGGGGCGTAAGCTAACTAGCTTAGTGAGTAAAAACTTCCATATCACAATTAAGACAAATCATTCAAACAAGTGATTATTCAAGCAAATGGTATGCATCAGATAAATGAGTTCAACAAACATATGACCAGTCGGAAATCATATGTGGATGGACATGCGCCCTCCATCTCGGGTTAGCAGATTAACGAATCCTGTGGTACGACGCCGTTTAAGCTCACGATCAACTGAACAATAATTCGTTTTATGGATCACGATTAACCAACAATTTCGTTTTATGGATCACGATTAACCAATATATTCGTTCTATGGGTTACGAAATACCAACAAATGCTAATGCTTCATCCCATCGTGATATGAATGAGTCCAATTATAATTGAGGTCCAATATGGATTATTCTAATTCTTTTAGGTGGCCAACAATTATTCGCAGATAATCAATATAAGTTCTAGCTAAACAAGCAGCAGCTTAACACCCGGTTTCGATATTCCTTAAGTTCAACTTCACATATCGACAGCAGACAAATATATAATTCCCATATACCCCATCATGCATATCAAGTTTTGTCTTTGCCTAAACAACTAATGCCACTATCAATAGTAGTCGGGTGGTAGGGTATCATCTTGCTCAGGATCACCTACCAAATAAGAGCAACCTAATAAGAATCTCATCACTAAACTAGTTCAAGCTATGCATCTAAACTACACAAAATCGGAATTCTCGCTATTTGTGGAAGTTCCAACTTAAAACGGCCATAACTTGGTCATTTTAACTCAGAATTTCACAAATTTCATATCGATTTCTACCTACTTCGAAAGATCTATCCGATTCTAATATTATTTTCGAGTTTTGAAAACATTAAGGTCACGGAACAGTGGGATCTGATCTGTTCTGTAACTTTTCCGATTCCGAAAAATTGTTTTGCATTTGATAAGAATGTTCCTTGTTGATGATTCATGTATAGATGGTATATGAATGGATTCCTAATATGAATATCATGTAATGAGCTCAATATATGCATGGTTTTGATGATCTTTGATGATGAACTCTTATGAACTCCTAATTATTAAGAACTCCATAATGGCCACTTATAAAAAAAGCTATTCTTTCCAACTTTACATTTCCTAGGGTTTTTATGATTTTATTCTTGGAATCTACTTGTTATCTAAACAAAAATGAGTTCTCAATATCTATACTAATCATGACCTTCATTTATGCATAGAAATTCACATTTTTCACTTTGTAAATATGTTTTTAAACAAGCTTTTCACAAAAAATCCGAATTTTGGACATTCCCTTTTCTTGCATTTTTCTTATGAGAAAACTTGTTTAATGCATCAAAAATTGAAGCTTCATTATATCTATTGTCTAAGGACTTCATTTGACTCATAAAACATGCAATTTAAGGTTGGATACTAGGTGTTTATGTAGGCATTATTCCAAAATACGAATTTAACAAACTAATCACTATCTCAAAATTTTTCATTCCAACTCCACTACTTGTTTTATATTTTACTCATGCTTAAACTCATCTAAACTTATGAAAATCATTCCTTAAGGGTATCTATTACATATACCTTCCATTTTTTTTATGAAAAATATGAGTTTTAAAGTAGTTTAGGTGGTTTTTAAAGTAGGGTTTCAAAATCATCCGAATTTTTAACTAAGCATTACTAACAAAATATTTTCTTTTTCAAGTTTTTTGTCTTCTATACATGAAGATCTACCATCTAACATATCTATACATAGGCAACGCTACATTTTTATGATCATTAATGCATGAAAATCAAAATAACCATATGAACATAAGTGTAGATGAAGGTATGAATGTCTAAACACTAGATCTACCAAATATAATGCATGAATCATGAGTTTCATGGCATGAACATAAACTTCTATGCATGATTCCTACTTTACATGCATGATCATCACATTATCTCATCAAAAACTCCAGATCCACTTCTTATGATGGCATGATATTCTTGTATAAGTGTTTTCATGTCCCTAGCATATGCTCATTAGGATTAAATGTGAAAAACACACAAGAATAGCTTTGCCATTACAAGACTTGGGAAGAACAAAGCTTGAAATCATCACTTTAATGGAGATTTGGAGATGAAAAGAAGATGAAACAAGCTTGTGGAGGAGTGCATGTGTGTGTGTGTGTCACGGCACATTGAGAGTGAAAGGAGAGAGTTTCAACCTTTGTTAAAATTTTGTAAGAGTGAAAATGAGGAGAGAGAGAGAGAAAAAGGAGCTTATATATGAATAGATTAGGGTTTTATCTTAATATAAAGTTTAAAAATAAAACAATTTGAGAGGGAAATGAAAAGGGGTGGGGGGCACCGGCCATGGGAGGAGCGTGTGTGTGTGTGTGAGTTGAAATTTGATAAATTTGTAATTTATGTAATTAAAATGTAATAAATATATAATTATTTAGGAAACAAAATTTCTTAGAAAAGAAAATTATAATAAGTAGTTGTAAGAATGTAAGAATAGGGTATGGGTAGTGTGTAGTGTAGGTTATATTTGTGAATAGTAGATAAGACATCTACTTTACCGGTTGTAACGAAAACACGGGAACAAGGCTATAACTGTAATTTTTATAACCCGAAAAATTATAAAATTGATATTTTTGGAATCCTTATAAAATTTCGATTCTAATGAATATTACGGAATATTTTTTTGAGTTTGTGGTCCTGGGACATGTTTTTCCGTAATTGAGCTCGGGAAGCCCTGGAATTAAAAAATTCCCGAATTTTAAACTTCCTAAGATTTAAAATATACTTTAAAAAAGTAATTCATATTCATTTACTTTATGAAATTTATTTTATTGTGAAATCGAAAGAAAGCTGGATTTAGGGTTTCTAAGCCTAATCTCATTAGACTTAACCGGACCGGATTTAGGGTTTTGCTTTTCAACTCCCGGGGTTTTCTTAACTACTGAGAAGACCGGGGTTTACAGTGCATGTGCTAGTGGAATAGAGCACTAGATTTTAGAAAAAGATAAAATTTGGTATGCAATGTGCGTTTATCATGGGAATTTGCATGTGAATCGTTATGTGTGAACAATGAATGATAAGCACATCAAAACTCGATTGGTTGATTAATGTAAATTGTCTTTGCATTTGAGGCTATGTGTGTGAATTTGGTTGATCACCTTAAAGGAGATTAATTATGGATTGGAAATCCCTTATAACTAAATTGATCATGCATTTTACTTAGAGAATCATATACACATTTTGCTACTACTCCTTTGCGTGGGACCGAAAAGATAAGCTGTCTAGTTATATCTTGAGGAAAGAGGACATTTGGGGAATATGACCTCATGGTGTAGCTGAGCCAGATCAATTGCTTTAGGTAAGAAAAACCCGGGAACTAGTAATACGGTTGATTGGAACCCCAAGATGCGTGCACAATTTTAAGAATGTCATTGGACCCATTGATTGTTGGACCCATTCAAATCATTCCTTAACCCCGACTGGAGGGCGCAAATCTAGTCTACATACATTATTGTATAGTCATATGTATTTGTTTGATTATATGGTTGTTACATTGCATGTGCTTGCTAGTGGACTTGTTTGATTGTTTTTTAATGGGTACATTTGTGTAAGCATTATCTCACAAAGCTAGTTATGCTTACCCCCTAATAGATTTTTGATGTTGTAGGTTTATTGTTATTACACTCAAGACCACTCTTTTCGTCTAGGTAGGACTTATGCTTTTGGGAAGTTTTTGGAGAAATTCTATTCAAAGACTAGATTTTATATTTCCTTTAAAATCTTTCCTTTAGAGTTATCTGTTTAAGTGAGACTATGTTATTTTAGAGATTTATCGGGGGAATGCCCCTATGGAATTGTGAGATTATTGATCTTTAAGTTATGAATATGAATATTTAAGTATTCTCTTGATTGCCATATTTTTACTATCTTAAACAACATATCCTACCGGTGTCTCCTATTATTGTGAAAGTTCGCCTTGCATATCGTGTTGAAGCTTTTGCATGACTAAGAAAGGTCATTTCTAAGCTTTAATATTATATGCGACAGACTGTCATATTTAAGGTACTCTTGGGGTGTAACATTAATCATATTTTTAAGATTAGTTTTCTAGTTTTGGTTTGGTTTTTCGATTTTATTGGTTTTTTTGCACACCCTTAAGCATGATGCACATGCACATATATGGTACAAGGACCACCTCCTAATAAGCTTTTGTGTCTATAATAAGCATCTAGATTTGTTATATCCATAAACTTTCTTCAATGTGATTCTAATTATCATGATATGGATCTGTAATGTAATCGGCTCTAGATCAAAGTTTTCATAATTCTAAAAATCTTGCCGCTGTGCTAAGTGGTCTAAAACCAACAGCCTTATCATATCATAGTCTAACCGTGTCTTGGCTACATAGCTGTAAATGTAATTAATCAAGCTTTAGTTCCGTTATTATTATGTTATTTATTTTTAATTTCCTGTGGATTTGTGAATTTGTTATTAAACATAATATGTTGAAATCAGGTTTTGATGATATGATATAAACTGTTCTGAGATCTGAATCCATGTGCCTGTGAATATGTGTGAGATTTAGTGTGAATCTTATCCCTCAAGTTTGAATGGAATTGATTAAGTGGGAGTACGGCTTTTCTAATTATAATGAAAAGAAAGATGCTACTAAGATTTAAATGTTTTTCCCCCACACCATAAACAATATTTTTTGTCTCCCATGTCTTCTAGTTTGAAGGCAGTTTCGAGAATCGCAAAGGGCTGGTTTTCATCGTCCAATATTGTTGCTCTACGTGATTTGAAGCATGTTCACATCACGGCAAAATTAATTAAAAAAAAAAAAAAACAGTATGTTCACTTATACTATTCCAGCGCTATAAATTGTGTATAGTTGAAAAAAAAAAAAATGCCATATCACTTTACCAGATGCTGTTTCTACTTCTTATATGGACTCCAAAATAATTTTTTCCCCTTTCTTTTTAGCTAGGGGTGTGCTTTGTCTTTTAGGGTTTTGCGATTTGTCTTCTTTTTCTTTTGTAGGAAAAATTAAAGAAATAACTCTCATACCAAATCGAATGTAGAAAGCACAAGAAAAAAAAAAAAAATGTTAATTTTGTGTTTTTATAAAAAGAAAGGAAAAACCTAGAAGAAATATATAACAACGTCGCATCACTATATATTTTGATTTTGATTTTGATTTTGATTTAATGACCTCATCTTGTCATTGAAATGTATGACTTTATACCATTCTTGATGGAATAACACCAACGAAATTTTAATGAAATTACACTGCTGAAAAAAAAAAAAGAAAAGATGACAAGTTACATATTGCATCCCAATTATTTGACTTGATTTAGTAACATTTTTTTTTCTTCTACAATCAATATTAAGAAAATGAATATGAATCATTGTATAGATATCCTACCTAGATTTATTTTTGTTAAAAACAAAACTTATATAGATGTTAATTTTATATTAATTTTCAAGTTATATCTGTACAATCTCTTACAAAATGTATTAAATACTCTTAATTTTTTTTTATGAACATTAAAATACTCTTAATTATTATTTGAATAATCTACTTTTTACAAAGTTTTAAAAAATAGAATAGCAAAATCATTAGTGAAATTCTATATAATAGATGTAGTATAGCTGAAGTAGTGTATGAATACAAATAAATAATTATAAGATTAACTTAAGATTTACCTTTCTAGTTATATAACCTCGTGTTTTTGCTTGCACCGTAAAATATTTTTCCCCTTCTTTTGGCTTTTAAGGCTGCGATATGTCTCCTCAACAAAAAAGACCCGTCATGTTATTGCGTACGATTGATCTCCATTTCTTAGGTTGTGGGGCAGCCCAGCGTTAGCATTATTAAGGAAATTTCAATAGAAGCACGAGAACACCTGTTGGGAATAATGGCATCGGTTGTATTATCACAATAACCCATATATAGAAAACAATAAACAACTAGCAGGTTAGCTAGTGTAGATACTTTTGACGTGTCGTGTGGATCTAACATTTGACACGTGAATTTGAAGTACTACTAGTAAAGAAATGACACTTGATGGCTTGATGGCTTGGAAAGAAAGACAAGTGAGCATGAATAGACAGTCTCAGTATCTCAAATGCATAAGTGACAGGTAAGAGAGTTTGAGTAGACTTTGCGTATCAACTTAACGGTTTTTGAGCAATTGGAGTATAAATTACTTGAGTCGCCTTGTTTGATCTTCTTGAACAGAGCCTTTTTGTAGAATATTGTTTGTCTTCTCTCTCGAAAAATTAGAAATGAAGAGGAGTGATTGAGTATTCATAGGCACTTGGTATGGATAACGATCGTTAGATCACTTCAGTGATTGACGGATGAGATGAAGTAAGCTCAATTCATAATTATCCTGAATGAGCTCTTCATGAGCCAATGATAATAGTAAATCTTTTGTGTGCACGAGCCTGCCTGAGAAATGTTAGATTCGACAACTGGTCCAATAATCCCTGTTCCAAGTTCATCAAGCTAAATCTTTCCATGTCATCCCAATATAATTAAATCGGACTCATTGTGCCTTGTTACTCAATCCACGAGTCAAACCTAGATACATAAATAATAATATATATTTTAAGGCCATTCACAGCTAGTTGGTTGGACTTCGGAGGTGGCGTGGCTGATCATTTCATTATATTTATATATGTTTTTATTTCATGAAAATCATTTTTCACGTGACTTATTTTTATCATTGAAGTCCTACTTTTAGCTGTACATGGATCGGGACTTCACTATTCCTTTCACTTTCTTCACTATTATTATTATTATATTACCTCCAGCTTTATTACCAATTGTGCTTTACTTTACGTGCTAATAGAGAAATGCTAATCTCAAAAGATCACGACACCATGGAATATAGCATACTGTTTTATTTATTTATTTATCTATGAATAAATAAACAAAGTTAGGCATATACATATATATAACATGCTCTACACATTATACAGATATCTAACTTTGAATATATTGACACCAAAACCTAGCTAGTTTTCCTCCTCTTTTTTTTGTTTTTTTTTTTTTTTTATCGTCTCTTTTTATCTTTTGCATATACATATATACATATGAGAACACCAAAGCCGCCTTCAAAATCTTGCCTTGCCTTCATAATCAAACCCACTATCATATTTAATTTATATTCATCGTGTTCGTCCATCAACAACAATAATAATAATAGATTGAACCCTTGAACTAATTATTTAATTATATTGAAGGATTAATAGAAGTATTATAATATTGTGTGATCGAGGATGAGGAGGAACCGTGATTTGAGACTCTGCCTGCAACCCTCCCCCTTTGGTTATCTTCCATCTTCTTCGGCTTCTGAAAATGAACATCATCATCGTCATCGTACCTCAAACTCCATGTATGTTCTTTATTTATTTATTTTTGTTTTACTTTGTTTTTGGGATTAAAGTGGGAATTTTTTTTATGATAATTTATCTTTAATTAGTTTGTGTTATCTATTTTAAATTTTTGCACACAGAGTGGAAGAAGAAAGCCCAGACCAACAACAACATCACCATCAACAGCTGATGACCATATTCTACAATGGACAAGTTTATGTTTGTGATGTCAATTACCTACAGGTAAAATTATATGTATATCAATACGCCATATATATAATGTACATAACTCTACTATTTGAATCTTTGTTACCTTATTAATTATTATACCATATATATAAATCTAACATTCCACATAATTTTCTCTTTTAAGGTGTGCTTTTTTTTTTTTTTTTTTTTTGTGTTATCTAACAAGTGTATCTTTCGTTTCATATAGTCTGATGTGGTTCGCTAGGAAATTAATCCCACTCTATTTATTTATTTTTAATCTTTTTTATTTCATTAATTTTCTTAAATCTATTCTTTTAAGATGTTATATTTGTTATCAATGGTTAAAGATCTACAACAAAGACAATAACGTCGTCACAATCATGTCATAGAAACGAGGTAGTCTGATCATTGATTTCTAAATCTTAGGGAAAAATAAAAAAAAAAAGGAAAAAAAAAAGGAGTAAATGGTGACTTTGTATCCGCTTGTCTCTGTGATTTCTTAGGAAAAAGAATAGTTCCAACTAATAATGCTTACAGTTTTAGTTCTTTTCAATCTCAGGCTAGAGCAATTCTATCGCTTGCAAGTAAAGAATCGGCGGAAAAACAAGAAAGCTCGTCAATAATTACATCACCAACTCCATCTCCAACAACGCCATCAGTAGTATATAGCCCTAAGGAAGCTGAGGTCTCAATGAAGAGATCGCTCCAGCGGTTTCTACAGAAGCGAAGGAATCGCTTCCAAGCAACTTCTCCATACCATCACCATCACCATCACCATCACTACTGAAAATTAAGTGCATTTTCATGCTTTCCACAGCATGTATACAGTGTATTATTATATTTTATTATATTATAGGCCTTTAGAGTTGTGTAATTATGATCTTTTGTGATTGGCTGCAACATCTTATCTTGCAAACAAAAATGGTTTATGGATACATTGAATATAATTTTTCCGATTTTGACCAGATAGAAGTTAACAAGTAAATATTCATTGTAATTGAAATGTCTCAAACTAATTATACTTAATTAATTAGCATAAATGTTTTGCTTGTTTAACGAATGAATTTTATTGCAACAAATTTTGGTTGTGATAGTTAGCTAAGTATTTGAATTAATGTTGTGTTATTTAAGTTCTTGAAGTGAGCTCAAAATTTCTGTTGTTTGTGGAACTAAATCCAAGTCCCTTAAGCTAAATGATGTTCAAGCCCATTTACTTCAAAAACTTTGAAGTCCAAGCCTTATTCTTGCAAAAAAATCAAGCCAATGAACCCCAAAGCCCTTTAAGATTTCTACAAATTGTCACAACAATCAAGGCTACTTTTCTAAACATCAAAGGAAAATTTACTTCTCTCATTTTGCACAAAAATCATAACCCAAAAATAGACCCTAAATGACTCTTTGGAAGAAGAAGAAAAAACAAATTTTCAACATTTTGGCCAAAATCTTCTTGCAAAACTATCAAGATTTCTTTCTAGTTTCATCTACAAGTTAAGACCATAGGAGGTAAAGTCTTGCATGTCTTTATATTTATTTACGTACTTGTTTCTTTCATGAATCCAAATTTCTGTTCAATTGGTTTCTTAGTGACTTAGAGGTAGATTTGATGCATTAAGTTGATTTCTAAGAATAGTGAATCTATGGAGATTGTGATAGATGAGTTGTGAAGTTGTATTTAGTTGTTTTGATGGATAATTAAAGTTGAATGATTGATGTGTTGCCTTAGTATTCAAACTAAGATTGTTAGATGGAATAAATGTTAAGGTTATGTATGAATGATGCTGCTAAGTAAGGGTAATAAGAGTATACAACTTGTTAAAACAAAACACGTTATGTAAGTGTTAGAATCAAGCATGCTCTGTTTTTCAAAGTGGAACATGAAGGGAACATTAGGTAATGAATCTTGTTGTGCATCTCACTAAGCTTTGAAAATAAAGCTACTTGAGAAGAAGTGCAAGGGGAACACGGTGGCTTTATTCCATCGTGCTTCTCACTATGTGTTTATTGAATGAAATTCTGGGACAGCATGGGTGGAACACGGTTACTCCTATCCCATTGTGTTTCTCTTTAATTTGTAAGGATTTGGATTATCAATGGTATATGGCTAGAATACGGTTACTTCTATTGCACCGTGCTTTTCTTTGACCTTTGAAGCTCTTGGCACATCAAACACTAGACAAACATGATTCATTCTATTTTGTCATGTTTCTTGTGTGTTTCCAACTTAAGGAGAAGGATGGCTAGAACACGACATGCCCTACAACGCATGCTTCTCTCTAAGTTAAAATCCACAAACAAAACACACTAACAACACAGTGACTTGTTTTGGTCATATTTGTCATATAAAGGAAACATGGGAGAAAAACACAACCATGTATATGCCATGCTTTGTTTTAAAAAATATTTAAATTTAAATTTAAAATTAAGAATAATGGAATGTCTTATACAAATGTGTATAATACTAAATTATGTATTGATATGGGGTATTATCTAAGTTTGATGTTTGATAAAGCGACTTAGCATTTAATTATGATCTAATATTAAGTCTTATATGAAACGATTTCCTTGTAACAAATTCATCTTCTCAGTTGAGTTTGCCTACTGATCTTTTACCAGATATTCCAGGTACACAGTAACTTAATTGTTGATTGATAGGAAAGGTATATCTAAAATTGACTATAAATAAAGATGGCCTAAAAGTGTTTGAATTGTTTGTGCACGTTCTATTTAATCTATTCTAAGGAGCAACAACCCTCTTTAGTGATGCCAATATGGTAGTTAGCTCTTAGGCCACCTCCTTGTCTTGATGCAATGACAATTTATAAGTGGCTCAGTGAATAGTTGATAGGTGTAATGGTATCAGTATAACGTTCACTTATTCTCAAAGGGAAATAATGTGATTTAGTTCATGTTTATGAAACCGGTTGAACTAAGTGATATTATGGATTAAATTAAGTAAAGATAAGAAACGGCTGTAAAACCTAGATGAAACTATTATCTTTATAGATGTTCTTATAGGAGATATAGGTATTCTGACCACCTATATCAATCTCCTGAGTAGCTATTGTTACTCAGGATCTCTATTTTCCCAATGGTTTTTTTATTAGAGTTTGAGTATTCAAATGTTGATTTGATATACCTAATTATAGATAAATAATTGAATGGCTATTGCATTGCATTAAGCTAAAAGTGTATGCTAATTTGTTTTTATTTGTGTTACTTATACTGGGCCTCTGGCTCACATTTTCCTTTATAAGTGCTGATGATAATGAGTTCTACAATGATTTAGGGTATGGAATGGATTGGGAAGAATTTCATGAAGATTGAGATGATTAGGAACCTTGCAATAAGATGTTTGTTTTTAAACGATACTTTGTCAAGACCATTAAATTTTGATGTAATATTTTTTTTAAAGGCTTACTTATAAGCCTATGGTTGGCAATATATGTTGGGTTTCCGTAGTGTTTTAGGATTTATAAAGATCAAATCATGCAGCGGAATTAAAAGAAAAAAAAAAAAGAAAAACCTAACCCGATATCCATCTATTTTAATTAGATTAAAAAAAACAAATAATTCGAATTTATACCTTTATTTTTGAAGCTTGAAATCAATTAGAAGATTGGATTTGTTGGTACTATAAATTCGCAATCCCCTCTTCAATATCCACATGAACAAACATTCATTCAAAAGGATTTTTCATATGCTAACATTATCTACAATACTTCTAGATCTGATCGGGAAAATTTTACTCATGACTCTTGTGTTGCTCTCTTTTAGGGTTTATAAAATTTCTCTATAGGTATAATGTTGACAACATATGTCATTTATCCTAAAAGAAACCTCTTGTGTCTTATTTACAATAATGTCAATATGAATAATGACATTAATGCCCCTAATCTTATTAGAGATAAATTAATTTATTAACATAAGAAATCCTAGTCCAATTAGGAATTATTATTATTCTTAATAAATTATATTTTTTTATTATTCTTAACAAATTAAGATTAATAATAAATAAATTTATTATTCCTACTGGACTTATTTAAATTTAGTTCATGATCCTTTCATTTTTTTTTTTTTTTTTTTTTTGTGTGTAAACCTGTAGGTTCACTTAATATTAGCCATTGATCTAAAACCATTTTTTTCGACAAAAAATAAGCAGCCTCTAGTAAGGCATTATATTTACCCAAATTAAGTGAGGATCGGTGATGCAATTTTCACTTGATCCATAACTTATGTCATTATCGTTTTGTCACATGATATCTAGATTGAACATAAGTCATGGATAATGTCATCCTTATATCGTTCAATCTTATCATTTCTCGATCTCTAAGTTAACTGATAAAACAAATGAAATTGATCACGCTATCAATTCATTTGAGTACAACCATATATTTCTCAGTTTCACTTATTGAGGGACTCAGAGATATCTCTCTCATAACGAGATGGACAAATCCCATCTTAATCACTCAACTTCCTTTACATGATTCACATTACGCTCAATTTCAACCTTTACAATTATTCGGTTAAAGACAACATTTGATTGAGTCGAATCATAATGTTTCTCTATGGTGATTTTAGGTTTAAGGATACGCTAGTATTGTTATTATGAGAATCACTTATGACACTAATCCATGTAGGGATCTCATAGTGGATCATTCCAGTACATAGTCCTCTAATATGTGTTTATGAATTTGATTTGTATCCTTATACAAATAGACATCTCATGGCTATCAAACAAAAACTCATACTAGATTTACTTTATTATCATTCCCACAATAATGAGCATCAAAGGACTTTTAGAATAATTAAATTATTCATGGATCCTATTATAAAGTAAACATGCAAACAATATAATAAAAATGCTTCTGTATTAATAATATATATATATTAATATATAATGACAATGTCTAGTAATTGGCCTAGGGCACAATCACTAACTATATGAAGTATTAAGTTATCTTTATGTTTTGAGAAAACAAGAAATTATAATCATTTGATGTACCAATCTGATAGTAGTGTTAACGAATTCTATGTAATATGATCTATGCATGTTGAGTCGCTTTTGTAAAAGTTTTGTTTTATAAGTTGGGTGTAAGTAAGCATTCAACATAAACTTTGTCTTTACAAACAACTTTTTGTGAGATACTTGGGTATCTGATAAATTCATATTTCACTCAAATTTTCATTAAACAAATCATGCTTAACTATTATAGATTTTATAGAAATTGAAAAGAATTAGTATTTAAGTATGCTTAAATTGTTGTTTCAAGTCTTGAAGGACTTATCATACAAAAACAAGCATTTAAGAAGAAGTTTTGAGCAAATTTGGTAAAGGAAACAAAGTAAGCTGGCTTTAAACAAAGCAATATCGCCATCTTACAGTGAAATGACATTCAACACCGGCCTTTAAAGGAGTTACACTACTAGTGTTCATGATAGATAAAGCGTCTTGCAATTTTTTACATGTACACCGACAAATTTTCTACCTATGTTGTCGCGCGTACATGCCGATGTAGGTTACACTATTGAAACACCGCCAGTCTTTCAGGTGGTGTAAACATTTTAGGCATTTCTTCATTCAACGAACGTCGACAATAATTAGACCATACGTCGTAGTGTTGGAGCTAGCGTAAATGCATAATTGCTCTCGAAAGTTAATTTTTCAAAGCAATGCTGGCTAATTTTCAATGTACATTGCCGATATACATTGCCACTATGTGTCCTGGTGAGATGTTTCATATATATTCACCTCTTATTGTATCTTTTGGTATGAAAAAACCCTAGGCATGAATTCCTCTCATTTTCTCCATAGCTCCTTGATAGATTAGGGCATTAAATAGTAGATAAAGCTTTTTGTTTTTATTTTGATTAAGGATTCCATATCGGATTCAAGTGAAAGACATCATTTGTGTTTGAATTCAAGAACATAATTTCTTTGACAATGTGATTTTGTTCTTTTTCTTATATTCAATTGTGGGATAATGTTTGAAACTTGTTTCTTTTGATTGATAGGTAGTCCTCACTCCCTGTGGATAAGACTTAGTATTCACTGATATATTAGTATTACACACGCACTTAGTTATTGATCACACTTTTTTCTATATGTGTTTTTTAAAACTCTTTTTTGTCTCATTTAAATTCCTTTAAACAGCAGATATTAATCGGCCAGTATACTGGATACGTGTACAGTAATAATATATTAGTGAATATAGAGTCGTGTCCACAGAGAGTGATGACTAGCTATCAACTATATCAGTTCTAATTGTAGCTAGGCAAATCAAGAGAAAATATTTTTGGGTTTTTGATTTAAGACTAATCTAAAAAAATTTAGGATTTCCAACACTTGTAATTGATTAGGTTAAGAGCCAATAGATTCGAACGATAATCAAATGTATGCTACTAATTAGAAATACACTTGCCAATCCAAATTGTCAATGAATTTAGTATTTTCAATCAATCAAGCACTAGATAACAACTCTTTTTTCCAAAGTAAGCAATTTTCCTAGATTAACCAATCAATATTCCCTATTCTTAGGAAAGTGATTAATTGACAAAGCTATTTCAATTACCAAACCCTAATGAAATTAAATTCCATATCCTATGTGGTTTTAAATCCCAAATAGCTAATCATAGAATCGGTTAGAAAGGAATTTCCTAATTATAATCCTAACCTAACATGAATTCTAGAATCAATCCAAAATACATGAACGGTGAAATAACATCAATAATTCGAATATGAACAAGGATTCAATCAATGGTGGAAATCATCAACTGAATAATTCAAATCAACAACTTAAAACCCTAATTAAGATCAATAGAAATAAGTTTCAAACATCTTCCAATAATGAATATAAGAAAAAGAATAAAATCACCCTGTCAAAGAAATACTATCTAATGCCCTAATCTATCAAGGAGCTATGGAGAAAATGAGTGGAAATTCCTGCCTAAGGATTTTTCATACCCAAAATATATAATAAGAGATGAATATATATGAAAAGTCTCGCCAGGACATACACTGGCGATGTACACCGGCAGTGTACATTGAAAAGTGGCCGGCATTGCTTTGAAAAAGAAAAAAAGTTTTGAGAGCAATTATGCATTTATGCTGGCTCCAACACTGGCAGCATATCGTCCAATTGTTGCCGGTGTTTATTAAATGAAGAAATGCCCAAAATGTTTATATTGCCAGAAACACCGGCGATGTTGAAGCAGTATAAGCCTACACTAGCATGTATGCTGGTGGCATAGGCAGAAGATTTTCCGGTGTACATGTAAAAAATTGCAAGACGCTTCATCTATCATGTACACTAGCAATGTGACTCCTTTAAAGGCCGGTGTTGAATGTAATTTCACTATAAGCTGGCGGTGTTGCTTTATTTGGAGCTGGCTTAGTTTTTTTCCTTTACCAAATTTGATCAAAACTTCCTCTCAAATGCTTGTTTTTGTATGATAAGTCCTTCAAAACCTAAAATAACAATTTAAGCATACTTAAGTACCAATTCCTTTCAATTTCTATAAAATCTATAATAGTTAAGCATGATTTGTTCAATGAAAAGTTAAGTGAAATGTGACTTTATCAACTCCCTCTGTAAACCCTTGAAATTTTGTTAATTATATGCTTAATTAGAGGTCAACCGAAAACCCTAAAAGTAAAAAAAAGACTAGAACAAACCCTAGTGTTTAGATCTAGCAATCCCGTGTTCTTAAAACCTAAATAACGAAATTGAAATAATCATGGATAATAGTTTGCAAATGTAACAAAGCTTAAAAATATCAGTTTCACTAATTTTTAGTGTATTTCGAATCCAAGTGGGATCAACTCTCGAAAAGCGTGTCCTAGGATTCAGAGTAGTAAAAATATTTTGATAACACCATTAGGCTCAAAATAATATAAGGATTTCAAAAATATCAGTTTCGTAATTTTTCGGTAGCTAAAAATAATAGATATCGTATTTATACGCGTATTTTCTTTACTATATATTATTAGTATTGTTTGCTATTCATTATCCTATCCTACTATTCATTACTATTCATTTTCCTATCCTATTATTCATTACCATTCATCTATCTCTACTTTATTTTATAACTTATTCTTACTACCTATACACCTATTTTCTACTTTTTACATTTCCAATACAACTTCACATCTACCATACTTCACATCTTAATTACTTTTTATTACAAAACAACAAAAAATAAATCTCTCTCTCTCCGTCCCACTCATGGCTGACACCTTCCCTCTCTCTCTTTCAACTCATTTATTTTTTTAGTATTCATTTTGTTACATCTAATTTCCCTCCACAAAACTCTATAAATACCCCTTCTTCCTTCATTTTTTCACACACTCATTTTACATAACAAACTCTCACAAAATTTCTCTACAACTTCTCTCTCCATAAATTCCCTCTACTAAAACTCTCTTCCATTTAATCTTTCCGAAAATTCTTCACTACACATAAACCATCTACCATTCCTTACTACTCACATAATACCACATTCATCTACCATCTTCATTCAACTCAAAAACACTCTTAGGTAAACTTCTATCATTATTTATTTGCCCATGTCATTTGACTTATTATGACCATGGTGTTGTTTCTTGAAACTCACATGAGTTGTAGAAGCAACAACATGTTCATGTTTTATTCTTGCACATATCAAGAATTTCAATTTGTTATTTTGATTATTATGATGTCATGTTGTTATTGTTGTTATTATCGATATTATGCTCCTAATCTAACTCTATATACATTATTAGTATATGTATATCTATATATTTTTAGAGCCTAAATGCTTACTAACATCTTCTAACTTGCTCTTATTTATTGCTTTTTCTTCTTTTCTTTTTTTTTTGTTCTTTTGGGACTAGTCTATTCTTAGTCTCGAGTTACCTTGATGAAGTTAAGGCTCCTGATACTTGACCAGGTTACCTTGATGAAGCTAAGGTTCCCAATACTTGATCTTAATATTATACTCTTATTGATTCTTATATATATCTTATCTTATTATGATACATTGTTTTATTTCTCATGACTATATATTCATGTTCATGCCTGAGTATATTGATATTGTCTCAACAAAAATGAAAAGGAGAATTTTCTTAAATAAAAGAAGATGAGAACTCTTTTCAAAAATAAACTTTTGTCACTTAAGAAATGATTTTTCCATAAAAACTTGGGAATCTATCTTGGCAAATCTTTTCCAAAATCTAGATAGGCTCATCACAAGTTTTTGAGTAACAATAGAATATAAGAATTTCAACAAATAATACATAAAGTAGATATATCACACATACTTCTTTCAAAAAAAAAAAAAATGGAAAAGGTTTCTTTAAAAACTTAAGATTTCAAATTCTTGATTAGCAAATGTTTCATTAAACTTTCATGTGAAAGTTTTACCAATACTCTAAAATATTAAGAATTAAACAAGTTTGGTAAAATCATGAAGAAAGTTTCTTTTATAGAAATAAAATTTTCGTAGGAAATAAAATTAGTAAACAACTTAGGAAATCATTGTTATTTAATAAAGTAAAATAGACTTTAGGAAAACTAAGAATATGTAAGCTTTAATAAATCTTAAACAACTTAGGAAATCATTGTTATTTATTAAAGTAAAATGGACTTTAAGAAAAACTAAGAATATGTAAGCTTTAATAAATCTTAAACACTATCAAGGAATACTTAGGAGCTACATTTTCAACCCCTAGAAGTTAAGTTGTAAGAATCTTAAAAAGACAAAAAATTTATTTTTGGGAGGAATTTAATTATTTCCAAAGATTAAGAAATAGAAGTAAAAGGAGGAAATACTCACTTAAAATGATTCAAGAAATTTTTCCAACAAACTAAGTGAAAGTTTTCAAAGTTTTACTTTTCCAACTTTTAGGACACCTTATTTTATAAAAATCATTATTGAGACAACCTCCTTGAATTCATGCATATGATATGAGTCGATGTATATTTATATTCAAAGGATTTTTCCAACTATACTAATATCTAAATTTTGGGTACAAGTATTTTTGGACAAAGAAAAGTTTGCAAACTTGTGTTTTGAAAACTGAAATTTTTGTGATGAATCTGTACCTTATGGTTTCGGAACCTAAATGACTTTTTATGATGAAAATAATCTTATAAATAGATATATCTTTTTTGTGTATGTAGAAAACGGCATATAATATGAAAAATTTCTAGTTAAATTGAGCAAGTTATGGTCATTTTAAGTTGGAATTTCCACCTATATGAATTTTACTGCAACTAGAGAATAGAATTAGAACTTATGACTAGAAATTCCATGGAATACTCATTTTAAGTATTTCCTTTATTTAGGAAACAAAGAGGAGGATGTGTACTACCCCAAGGATTATTACGATTAAGAGAGTATTGTTGAACCATGGCCAAGTGAGTCTGCTTCCCTTATTTTCTTACTTATGATTGTGCTTATAGCATAGTCGCCTTAGACTTAAGAAAAAATAAAATTGAAAATGCATGTGGTTGTAATGTCGATGAAAGAACTTTAAGCATATTGAGCCATGAATTGCTTATAATGAGTTGTATGTTCCATTAGCATATTGAAGTGTTTGAAATTGGATGATCACTCGCAAGAATTGTAATCCAAATGGTTAGACTTTGAATAAAAGTTGAGACTTGCACTTTATTCATTGAGTCATATTTCATTTGCTATTATACAATCGGTGGGACAAGAGTATGATAATGGTGGTTGACATAACCAGTAATATCTGTATGTGGCAAGTAGGAGCCGATAAAAACTACATGTTTTTGATGGTGAATAGGAGTCGGTAAGATCTATAAAAATGGTTTTTAAGAAATGTAGGCTGTAATTGGTCGAAATACCTAACCTCGAATGAAGGGCATAAAATTCATTCAACATATGATTCCCAAAAATCATGTCTTATATGCTCACTTGTATGTTGCATTCCACTTGCTTATTTAATAAACTTATTTGTTATCTTGTTTTAAGTATGATCATCGGGTTTATTCTCACTAAGCTCGTATAGCTTACGCCCTTATAGATTTTTTTATACGCAGGTCTGTTCTTATACCCAAAGTCTCGCCATATTTGCATAAGTTTTCTTTTGAAAGCTTTAGAGAAAATCTACTTGAAGGTTTAGAATATAATTGCT
Organism: Combretum micranthum; assembly: GCA_024138025.1. Taxonomy (NCBI): domain Eukaryota; kingdom Viridiplantae; phylum Streptophyta; class Magnoliopsida; order Myrtales; family Combretaceae; genus Combretum; species Combretum micranthum. Next base: position 49,470 of record JAMXBD010003429.1, on the reverse strand, counting down.
TTAAAATATTTTGATGAAGTATTCAAATTATTTGTAAAGACTAGTAACCTTTATGAGATTCTTGGAGATTTAACGGGGAAATGTCCCTATGATTTATGTAATAGACTCTTAATTACTTTTACGAGATAAATTTATTTCTAGATTCTTGTTTGTTCATTTTTATTTGCTTAGACTACACTTCCCAAAAACGTCTCTTACTACCATGTTGTATACCTTACATGTAATTAGGGGTGGGTAAAAAAACCTGCCGAACCAAACCAATCCGTAACCGAACCACTCCAAACCAAAAATATGGTTTTTTTCATGGTTTAGTTTGAAAATTTTTAAATCCGAACCAACCCGTAAATTTACGGTTTGGTTTGGAAGATAAACCAAATCAATCCGTAAAACCGAACCAAACCATTTTAGAAAAATATAATAATATTTTACTATATATTTATATGATTTCATTTGATATTTATTGTTTGGTGAATATTAATTAAAATCAACTTATTCTTTTTAATTTTTTTTAAGCTCATGATATGCAATTTTTTTGTTGATGATAAACTATTGTTCTTTTCTAATAGCTTTAACTTTGTAAAGAATGAAATTTATTTATTCAGTTATAAACTTTCATTATGTATTAATTGTTTAATATATTTTGTCAACTTATCATTTTATTCATTGATGAATTTTGTTGATAGATGATTTTTTTATTTTAGCTAAATTATTGGTAGATAATTGACATGATGGTTATATTAAAAATCATAAATATGACTTACTATGTATTGGTTAATGAATGTATTTTATTGATGGATAATTGATTTTATAGAGAACTATATATTAAAAGTATGATGAAGTTATAAAGTATTTTGTCGTGGTTTATAATATCAACTTTGTAAAATGATATAAATATTTAAGAATCTACACAAATGTAAAAAAACTAAAACAAGAAAATTTTTTAGTTAAAATTTTAATTTAAACCGTAATCCAAACCGAACCAAACCGTTATTTAATGGTTTAAAAAATTTATAATCCGAACTAAACCGTTACTTAATGGTTTGGTTTGGGATGGAAAAAAAAACCAAATCATAAATTATGGTTTGGTTTGGTTTTAGGAAAAGCCGAACCAAACTGATCCGTGCCCACCCCTGAGTATGGGCTCAAAAACAAATAAAATCCAGAGAGAGGAGAGTATTTTCTCTCTCTCTGACTTTTTAAATAAATAGATTAAAATCCCACTAAATCAATGTTGTTATAAAAAGGAATTAATTATAAGCCAAGCATTAGAATTCAAGTCGTTTTTACAATGATCTTTTGCCTTTTTTGCTTGAAGGTGTAGTGCTTCTGGCTAGTTCATGTTCCTGCCTGCATTTTCATGTGAGCACATCATATTTGGATATATTGGAGCTTTTCTAGTTGTTGGATTATTTCCATAAATTTGCAATAATATCTTACTCTTTTAATTTTTCCTTTTTAGTTTGGTTCCAAATATATTCTGCTTCAAGCGGTGTACCCTTTATCTTGTTCTTTGCAATTTTCTGCTTGGTTCTCCCTACTGCATAGCTGATCTAAAAGGCAGGATGTAGATGAAAATGAAATCCTAGGTGGAAACATTTAGGGTGGAAACTCAAAAACAAAAGGATAAGTTAGAGAGAGGAAAAAGGATTCTCTCTTGACTTTTTTAAATAGATACATTAAAATCCTATTAAGTCAATGCTGTTATAATAAAGAACTAATTTTAAGCCAAGTGTTTCCAAGTCATTGTTATTACAATCATCTTTTTCCTTTTATCCTTGAAGGTGTATTGCTTCTGCTTGGTTCACGTTCCTCCCCATATGTTCATGTGAGCACTCTATTTTTAGATAATATTGAAGGTTTTCTTCTTGTCAGATTGTTTTCATGAATTTGCAATGCAACCTTGCAGATGAATATCCTATTTTAGCCGAGAACCATGAGAGTCTAAGTCCTATTCAAAACCTCCTACAAAGCAGTAAACATCAGCTTTTCTATATAGAACACGGATATTGCCACTGCAGGATACCCTCTTTCTTCTTATCTTTTGTCTTAATTGCAGATTTTCTCATTTTTTTGACTAATATAGTGTCACGGGATAGAGGTTTCACCCTTTAAAGAGTTCCCGTGCGGCGCTCGACCATCCCTTATATCATTGTTTGCTGCTAATCTGGACGGTGAGCCAACATTATCTTTCTTGTTTTCCTAAGTTTGTTCCGAGTCACATATTCTCATAAGAAGCGCCATCATGATTTTGCCACGATCCCTCATATGTTTGGGAGGTTTAATTATTTCAACTGGTTTTGGCCTGCCTTGGCCTCATTAGGAGAGTGACATTAACTCTCCATTAGTTTGTTCATGGGAGGCTAGACTCGCTTTCAGAGTTAACCTAATCCTCGAACAAACCCTTTGTTGATGCCACTCATAACGCTATATGCCCAAGTTAAACACCCCCATAAAGCCCTTCACTAGGTCCGTGACACTCTTCCCCACTTAAATGTATGACGTCCTCATCATGAGGCAGATTTGCTGCTGCCACTATCCACTCTTAAGTTATCAATCTTTTCTTCACACCCGTTGTCAGCACACCCAAGATCATTTCATTAGGACTTCGAGCTCCCATAGGCTTTCTCTTGCCCTCAACCATTCATTCATACTCCGAGATTGCCTCTTGTTGAGTTGCCCAATTGTAGGGTTTTGAGCACAGATTTTTGCTTCAACCCTAACTCACGACAGAGCTACCCTTTTGGTAACAATGTCCTTCTTTGGTGGTTGCTTCGCTTGAGCTTCATTTAAACCAGCTGAATTGATAATAAGATTAGGGTAAAATCTTGTCTCCACGACTCATGACACAGTTATCCTTTGGCAACGATGTCCTCTCTTTGGTGGCCGCTTTACTTTGGATTCATCCACAAGTATCACATTAACAATAAGAATTACCCATTCGATAAGCACTTTGGGTAGCATTTAAGTAGTCTGATGGAGTTGGGAACTTTTGCTTTGATACCAATTGTCACGGGATGAGAGTTTCAATCCTCAAAGAGTTCTGATGCGGCACTTGACCATCCTTCATATCATCGTTTGCTAATAATCTGGATGGCGAGCCACCCTTATCTTTCCTGATTTCCCAGGTCTGTTCTGAGCCACACATTCTTATAAGGAGCGCTATCTTGGCTTTGCCACAATCCCCCATATGTTTGGGAGGTATAACTATTTCAACTTGTCTCGGTTTGCCTTGGCCTCATTAGGAGAGTGGCATCAACTCCCAACTAGTTTGTTCACGAGAGGCTAGACCCGCCTTTAGAGTTAACCCAATCCCCAAACATACCCTCTGCTGATGCTACTCATAACGTCATACGCTCAAGTTAACACCCTCATAAAGCCCTCAACTCTCAAGCTGTGACAATGGTGTTGGATCCTAGCTTTTAGTTCCATTATTGATGTAGAAAAGAAAACCTAATCAATCTATGCTTTGGCGATGACCTCATTTTTGTGAGTGGAGACTTCCAATCAATTAAAATGGTGAAAGAAGCCTTTCGTTTCTGTGTCCATGTTAGGTTTAGAGGTGGAACTAGATAAAAATCGTGTCTAACTTAGTGGAGCTACTCCACTTGTATGGGAAAAAATTGTTCGTTGTTTAGGCCTGTGTTTGGGTTCCCTACCAAAGTACTTGGATATCCTTTTAATGTCTCTAGACTTTTTAAAACTTCTTGTTGCGTGCTTGTTCAAAGTTGCTACATAATAAATATAATGGTCCACACAATATATATAGGTTTAAGTTTTTATATTAGATGGTTATGGTGTTAATCTTAAGATAGTATCAAAGTAGGATGTCATTTGTTTGAATACTTGCACACTCACTACAACCTTATTAAAATTAAATTGTACATTTGATAGGCTTTAATTAAAGTCAAAGTCCTAGTCCACACAAGTGAGAGGAAGTATTACATAATAAATACAATGGCCTATACTATATCTACAAACTTAAGTTTTTAAATTAGATGATTGTGGTGCTAACCTTAACAAAAGTGTCAGCTTACACCAACAATTTTGGCTTTTGCTGATAGAGTTCAATTAATCAAGAGCACTCTCTCTTTATTCTAAGTATATTGGTCTCTTTTCTTCTTCTTTTTTTTTTTTAATTCTTAGAAAGCATATCTTGAAGAAAATTTATTCCAAGATGAGTAGATCCCTTTGGGACGGGAATGATGAATCAAAAGTTAAGGTGGTTTGGGAAGTCGTTTGCTAGCCTGGGAGCCTTGGGATTATTGATGTTGTGAAATGAGATTCCACTGCACAATCTGAGTCATGTGTGGAGTTCGTGTAATGCAACCATGGAAAATAAGTTCACAACAAAGCACAATAAGCACACGCAGAGAAGATTAGAGCTACCTTGGATATAGAGAAGCTCTTGAATTAGTCTTCACTCTGCTAGGGTTTGGAACAATACTTAGTATTTTCCTTCTGCCCCCTCTCTTCTCTCATATACTTTATTTATACTCCCTGATTCGTGTCACGCCCCATAGGATACCTTAAACGTAACAGTCCGCCACATACCATATAAGATTCCCGAATTACCGCCTTAGTCTTTCGAGAGCCTTATATAGATGTAAGGCGTACCTTTACACACAATAGAGTACAAGTCCAAATGGAGGTAAAAGCATAATTTGGCATGCATAAGTAGTAGGATATAAATCATGAAACATAATAAATATTACAAATTCTAAGGGGCATTCCCTCACAAAAGAATAATTAACGGTCTTATACAGTCATCTAAGTCTTAGAAGTTTCCTATGGAAGTCTAATACATAAATTCCAACTTCTAGGGGAAACTCCTAGCTTCTGTACCTGTTCAGCCAGGTCACGTCGCCTAAGCCTCAAATAGGATAGCTGCAAAAGGAATGGACTATAGGGATGTAAGCTAACTAGCTTAGTGAGTGTAATCTTCCACAATAACATTCATGTCACAACAATCCAAGCAAGTTATTAATCAAGCAAGTGTATGCATCAAACACGTGAGTTCAACATACATATGACTAACCGGAAATCATATGTGGATGGAATTGCACCCTCCATCCCGGGTTAGCAGATTAACGACTACTGCGGTACTATCAATATGCCGTTTATGGTTCATGGTTAACCTACGATTATTCGATGTCGTTGATGGTTCACGACTAACCTACGATTATTCGATATCGCTTATGGTTCACGATTAACCTACGATTATTCGATGTCATTTATGGTTCATGACTAACCTACGATTATTCGATATCGTTTATGGTTTACGATTAACCTACAAATGCTAATGCTCCTTCCCCTTATGATATGCACATGTCAATTTAGCATTAGTCCAAGTAGTTGATTAAGCCATTTTACTTAGGCGATCAAATAATTTCTCAAACAATCCATCATAGCTAAGTACACAACCAAAATTTATCACCCGGTTTTGATATTCTTAATTTGAGTTCTCACATCATCATCAACATATAATTTCCCATTATTTCCCATCATTCACATTCCATTCATTTGGCCTACATTCTAATGCACTACTTTACAAGCACATACAATAAATAAATCAGGAAGAAAACTCACTCCGCCATTGGTTCGCCTTTCTTCTAGTAATAATAATCCAGAGGCAAAGAGTCAACGTCCTCGGGTTCTCCTATTCAAATAAGAAATACCCTAATAAGTATTCTACAATCTTAAGATACTAAAACTCTAAGAAAACTTAGTGAAATCGAAATTCGCGTCATTTTCGAAGTCCCGTTTTAAAATGGCCATAACTTGGTAGTTTTAAGTCGGAATTTTACAAATTTTATATCGATTTCTATCTACTTCAGAAGAGCTTTCTTAATATGAAGTTTAAATCAAGTTTTGAAAATATCTAAGCCTCAGAAATGAGGGATCAGATCTGCACAGCTGGTATATTGATTCCAAAAATGCGGTTTTCATGAATGTACTTGAGATTCCTAAGTACAAAATGAAACTAGATGCCATGGTAATGATTTTCCCTATCATGAATGTCATTATATGAAATCTAATGAGCCTAAGTTCTTATAACTCTTTAGATTTAAAGAATTTAAATAAACTTTTCTTAGAGAACCATTTCATACTCTTGTTTAACAAGTGAGTTTACTACACTTGGTCATACCTACATATTTCAAGGATTTTCTTTAGGAAAACTCCACTTTGTTTAAAGAAATTTTGACCCTTATATTAGTTATATCCTAAGGCTTTTATTTTTTTAATAAAATCTTCATTTATAAACTTTTAAGTGGGTCTTCTACTAAGGGGTTTTCAAAAATCCGAATTTAGAAAATTCCATTTTCAAGTTGATTCCTTTAGAAAAAATGTATTTTATACTTAAAACCTTAAGTATTTATTATACCTATACCCTAAGGACTTCATTTATTTAAGAAAATACCATTTTTGAAGTTGGAAAAATAGTGTTTTCTAACTATATATCCATTATTACGAATTTTGTCTACATGGCTTTTAGCTCAAAACTTCTATTGGACTTCATTTCTTGTTTCCAACATTTTCTTTAGTAAAATCTCATTTAGACTCATGAAATATATTATCAAACATTATCTATTACCTATAGGCTTCATTTTTCTTGAAAAATATATATTTAGAAGTTGATAAAAGTGTTTTTAACCTAGGTTTCCAAAATCATCCGAATTTACACAAGTTCATTTCTTGAAAAGTGTTTTCCTTTTTGACTTTATTAACTTATCTACCCATAGATCTATATGCTAAGAAGGTTATTTACTAAAGACAAAAGCATTAAAGACTATTAATGCACATAAACACAAAATAATGATGAGACCTTAAATGCCTACAAGATTATGAGTAGTAAAATGATAGATCTATTATTTCAAATGCTTAAATGAGTTTTGAAAACATAAAAACTATATTTTTATAAAAGATCTTTTCTTTAAAATACTTTTTGATGGATAAACATAAAGCTTTTGGCATGAAAACTCCTTTAAATGTTAGATCTACTTTGTAATGGTTCGGTATTCTTGTTTTGACATTTCCTTGTCCCTAGCAAAAGCTCATGGGGTCCTTTGGTTGGAAATATCCAAGAATCACTTAGCCCATAACAAAGATCTATGAGTGGAAGTAGTAAAAGTTTATTTACTTGAAGTGAAATAGAGGATGAAAAGAGGAAATGGAAAGTTGTGTGTGTGTGTGTGTGTGTGTGGACTTTGGCTCATGGCAAAGGAGGGGAAATGGGGAGGATTTTGAGAGCTTTTACATTTTGTAAAAATTGAAAAGTGAAAGAATGAGGAAAGAGAGAGAAAATGTAGTATATATATGAAATGAGATTAGGTTAAATGGAGTAAAAAAAATTGCAATTTGGAGCTTGTGAGGGGGGCCATCACACCGGCCACTATTCATCGGGGGGGGGGGGGGGGGGGGGGGGGGGGTGGGGGGTTGGGGAAAGTTTGATTTTAATTTTTGTTTTGATTGATTTAACTTGATGTTTAACTTGTCATAACTTGTATTGAAATTTAAGGGACAAAAAGTATTTAAAAGAGATTGATTTGAGTGATGGTAAGGGTTGAAATAATAGAGTGTGCAAATAGGTAGTATAGGTGGTACTTGTGAATAGTGAAGAATAGTAGACAAGACAATTTAATTTCCGGTAGTAAGGAAATACGATTAAAAAGGTTATAACTGTATTTTTCATAAGCCGAAAAATTATGAAAATATATTTTTGAAATCTTTATTTTATTTCGATTCAAATGAGTACTCATAAGTAAATTTTTGAAATTCTAGTTCCGAAACACGTTTTTCTATAATGGGTCTTGGGATGACCCGGAATTGAAATTTTCTTAAAATCTGATATTTTCTTGGGATGACACGTTTTTCAAGATTAAATTTTCTTATAAAAGTTTCTTAATTAGAAACCGAGGAAAAGCTGGAATTAGGGTTCCTAGTTCTCACTCTAGACTTGAGCTATTCCGGTTTAGGGTTTTAGTTTCCGGTTCTAGGGTTATCTTGGCTACTTGAAAAACCGGGGTTTACAATTCGTGCCAAATACTAATGACCATTGACTAACTTACTTCCACAACACACAACAAATAGACACATACACTGATACATATGGCGACAATAAATAATGCCACCTATCATCCATAACAACCCCACACAATGCGACACAACACACTAAAATAATTACAATTCAATACAATATAGCACACAATACAGCTACACATAATCAGCACAATTCAACTACAGCATAATGACACACTATGAAAACATCACAACACATACTACACAAAAACACCACAGCAACACGTTACACAAAAACACCACAACTAAACTATGCATTCTACTGTACACCCTTAGCATAGGTTTATGTTCCCCTGGGGTTGTATCATTATGTATGAGAGGCAGTGATCCTCTATGGCCAAGTTGGGTGAGATTTAAATTATCAATGGGACATAATTTTTGGCATATAAAGGATCCTCACAACTTTTTTTACTACAATCTTACTAAGATGTAAGATAAGGAAGGTGATTCTTTCTCCTTATGGTATGACCACTGGCATCCTAACGGTCCACATGTGAATTGGATGAGTGAAAGAAGGATTTATGAATGTAATTGGCCAAAGGAAACATGCTTATGCTTGTTGACTCAGGCTTATCACCAAGTGACCAGTTTTAAAGGACCCTTAAGACTCTCCTCACTCTAACATTCAAGTTCAAATACTCTTAACTCAATTACCTGAGTCAACTTTTTCTTGAAGTAGACCTATTATCTTTCACTTAAGACATAACCTACTCTCAGCTAAGTTTGTTCCTTAAAGATTTCATTACTTAATTTTAACTAAGTATTTTAATTACAACAGTAGGTGAATAAGGTTTACATTCTTTTCACAGATGCTATCAACATTTTCGTTTGTACGATCTCTAGATTTCAATAAATAAAAAAATTGGCATAAAATTGCCATAATATGCTTTAGACAAATAAATTCAAGTGTGGGTACAACAATTTAATTCAGATGTCATAGATAAAAATTTAAATCAGTAATTCAAACATTAGCTATCATATATACTCAACTCCATTCTCCATATCTCATTATTCCTTTTCCCACACTTAAATTGAACAGTATCTCATTATTCTTAATTTAGCTTAGAACAAGAAAGATAAAAATAAAGAAAAAGGAATACAGTACTTCCTTGTTTTTGATAGTTTGTTTGCTAGTTGATTTCTAACTAGTACAACAATAGAGAAGTTTCCATTTATGTCCCTCTTGTTAGTCCATTCTCTTGTTGTTTATAATTAAGCTTTTTAGCTCCCGATTTTCTCTTCTGCACAAAAAGGGCATACATCAAAGAAGCACAATAAAAAAAAAAAAAAAAAAAAAAAAGAAAATGGTGGTTGCCTCCGACTTAGCGCTTGTTTTATAGTCTCAGCATGACTTCTGACTTTCTTCTTCAAGGAGGATCAAAATTACTAGTCTTCTTCTCATTATCCTTCCTTTTCTTTCATGATTCTACTCTTGCATTCTCTATTGTTGTGTCAGCTTTGGTGGATTGAGGCTTCTTTTCCCATCTTTTCATAATATTCACATTTAATTCTTTATTTCCAACCCTCAACACCATTTTGCTATTTTGCACATCAATTCAGCTCTAGCTGTGGCGATGAATGGGCACCTAAGAATGAAGGGAATCTCTGGATCTTCTTCCATATCTAATACAACAAAGTGCACAAAAACATGAACTTATCTACTTTTAAAAGCACATCCTCAATACCCCTCTTGGTCTTTCGATAGAGCGATCATCCAGTTTCTTTGCCATAGAGAAAGGTATCAAATTGATACATGAATCTAGATCACAAAAAGCATTCTTGAATTGTCTATCTCCTATGGTGGAATCTAAATTAAAATTCCCTGGATCATTCAAATTAAGGAGTAGTGCATCCTTCAAAGCTTCAATACAAGCCTGAGTTAACATGATTGTCTCTCTCCCATTCACTTTTTTCTTCGTGCTCATAACTTCTTTTAAAAATCTTTTTTTATTGAGATGATTTTTCCCAAATATCAGCTAAAATGTTAATCTCTAGCTTCTTGAACACCTCTAGGAATTTCTCAAACTTAACATCATCTTTCCTCTTTCTTGATCTTAGGAAAAGGAATTGATGGTGTACCTGATCTGACAGTGGGCTCAGTGACTACAGGAGTATGCTCTTGTTCTACCATATCTTCCTTTTTACTTGATAGAAGCCAAAGTTTCTTCTTTCTCAACTTGCTTGCCTGTCTCTGCTTTTATCACATCTACTTACTCAATTGGGGAAGAGGGCTTCTCAAGACTTGCAATTTGCTTTCCTAATTTCTCAAGTCCTTTTATGGTCAGATTTGTAAGCTTCTCTGTAGCTAATTCCCAAGCTGGCTTATTTTCTTTTGCTTTAACCTCAATTGCCACTTACGAAGTGTTTTCCAATTTTTCTTCACTTGACACAATTGTTTCCTTTTTCTCTTTTTTTTGCCTTTGATTGTTAATTAGGGTTTCTTTTTCCTTCTTATCATTAGATTGCTCCCAATCTTCACTTGTATTAGCAAGTTTAAATAAAGATGAAACAGATTCTATCAAACCTGCTACTTAAGTCTCCAATTTCTCGATAACATCTTATTGCTTCTAAAACTTCTCTTCCCATTATATTCTAAACCCCTCACAATTTCTTCAATACTTTTCTCTTTACCTAGATCTGGGGCTGTGGGGATAGAAGAAGAATTAACAACATTCTCTTGTCTGGAGTCTCACAAGTGTGGTGATATTCTTGAGTTACCATATTAGAATCAAATTCTGACCTACTACCTTGATATTGAGAGTAATCATGTGATTCACCATACCATGAAAATACTACTGGAGAAGAATTGTATGGATCATTGTATTGGCTTCCTAAAAATCCATCAATCTTTATAAATGCTAATTGTTATGACACTAATGATAAGTTCCCTCCAGTAGCTGAATTTATCATCTGCTTATCATGATCACCTATGCCATTGAGAAAAAATTTTAGATGAGTATAAGCAGGTGAATTATGATAAGGGAATTGACTCATCAAATGGAGGAATCATCCCCAAAAATTTGACAAAGGCTCTCCCTCATACTGCTTAAATGAATATAATTCTGATCTTAATTATTTTGCTTCAAGACAAGCAAAAGTTCAAGTGTAGGGGAGTTGATAAAGTCATATTTCATATACTTTTCATGGAACAATTAAGCTAAATTTTTATTGATTTTATAGAAATCTAAGAAAATGGTACTTAATTATGCTTACATTGTTATTTCAGGTCATAGAAGGACTTAGATTGCAAAAATACAAAGTTTAAAAGAGTTTTGTGCAAATTTGGAAGAAAAATGAATGTATACCGCTAGCCTTTAGTATTGCAAATGCCACCCTTCAACAATTAAACAAAGGGTGCCAATGTTTATTAGAAATTTTCACTAGCGTTGGAATTTTACAACGTACGCCGACAAAATTTGGACCTACATCGCCTACGTTGAATCGGCCCTGCTCAAGAACAGAGTAAAAAACATTAAAACTGGCATCAACACCATTGGTATACAAGAGAAGATCCATTGGCCTACATGATTTTCAACATATGTCGGCACATATGAAACTCTATATTGCCGATGTTGAAGCGGTGTAACCCACTTACAGCTTACAAAACATTAATGTCGATGCCAACGCTGCTAGTGCTCAACCGATGTAGACCTGTATGCCGCCGACGTTGCATCTATAACCATCGGTGTACTTAAGAACTTTTGAAATTTCTTTGATTTTTGCTTATAAATTCCTAGGGTTTGTTCATTTGGATAACACACGAAATTCCTAGTAGCTTTCCTCCAGATCTAGAGTAGATTATAGATCTTAGAATAGTTTTGTTAGAGAGTAGTTTTGGATTTGAATTTGTTATCGATCGAAGCCTTGTAACCAATTAAAGATTGGATTGAAGACTTTGTTTGAAGTTTTACAACAAAGTTACTTTTGATTGAATTTGGTGAATTCTGACCTTCTTTTATTTATGCAAATTGAACTAATGATTGTGATTGTAATGATGAATTGTCACTCCTGGAAGGGTACCCTAAACGTGGCAGTCCGCCGTACACAATATTAAAGCTTAGGAATGACCACCTTAGTCATGCAAACACTTCCATACTATGTACAAGGCGTCTAACACATGGAGGAGATACATCGGAGTAATACATTTTATATTGGTACAACTTGAGTAACAATGTAAAGAAAATACACTTCACTATACTTCAAATTACAATTCATCAAAAGATTTCACTACATAAAACTATTACAAAGTAAATCATAAAACCTAGTTAATAACTTCAAGTATTCGTACTTCCCGCCGGAATCCCGAAGTCATATTCGGCTCCAACCATCTCGGTCCTCACTTAGCATTCTTGAGATAACCTATTCATTGAAACATCTATTAGGGTATAAGCTACACTAGCTTAGTGAGAATTTCCTAAATTCCGTACCATAACAAGCAAGTTATAAATCAACCGTATACTATGCATGAATAAACACATGAGTAGACAATTATGTATGGATATCCAGAACCCACACAGAGAACAGATTTATGCCCCCCCTATCTTAGGTTAGGGATGGTATTAAAAGTCTACACGATCACTACTAGTCTCCGAGCCCTCGGCTCATAGTACTCGACTCGACTAGGCTCACCCATGGAATGTGTCCCCAATGCGCTTTAGTTCCTTATGAATGAGCTTTGATACCGGGTCTCCTTATCTAAACGAATCCTCGGACTATACCGATTGACCTGCATAGGAGTAGCATGCTACCAAATGCAACATGTCCGATGCGATGCATGGCCAATTTAATTTTTGCTTAGATCAAATCATTCATGCATTCTTTAGAGTGACTAACCAATATCATACACATAAAAAGAAATAATATGAACAGTGCAGTTATCCAATCGAATCATGGTTTCGATATGCTTTAGTATTCTTTGATATACATACATCTCATATCGAATTTTATCTTGTTCCTATAATTCTAATGCATCTAGCTACAAGCACAAACAAGGTAACAAAATAAGAAGAAGACTCACTCGGCCATTGGATCATCGGTCTTTTAGTAAAAGCAATCCGGTGGTAGGGAATCGTCGATTTCGGGGTCACCTAAAAAGGAAAAAATACCATAATAAGTATTTCATCACTTAACTAATCCAAACTATCTTATACAAACTATCAAATTCCTAATTCTCGTCCTAAGCGGGAATTCCAACTTAAAATGGCCATAACTTGGTCATTTTAACTCAGAATTTAGCAAATTATGTATCGATTTCTATGTAATTTGAAAGATTTATCTAATTCTAATGTCATATTTAAGTTTTGAAAACTTTGAATCTTCGAAAAGGTCTGATCAGTTCTGATTAGTAGCGAAATTTAATTTCGAAAAGTAGTTTTGTGAATGTTCGTAATGTTTCTACTATCCAAAGCAAGTATACATGCAATATGAACAAGTGATTACCATAAATGATATGTCATGAGATATATATATATATATATATACATGTTCTTGATGATATTAAAAAAAGAAATTTTTAGATAACTTTTTCTTTGTAAGACTTTATGAAAAATCAACTTAAAAAGACTAGTCTTGTATTCTTGACAATCCCCACTTGTTTTTAGAAAAAAAATTCTTGATAAAATCTATTTATTCTTGTTAAAATTAAGCCTTTATTATGTATATTGCCTAAACCTTTGTTTTTAATAAAAATTCTCATTTTACACTTTGTCAATATGTTTTTAAAATTGGTTCATCCCAAAATCGGAATTTTGCAAAACTTGTTTTTGTGGTGATTTCTTTATGTAAAAATCATTTGATACTTAGAAAATTAAGGCTCAACCATACTTAGCCACTAAGCACTTCATTTCTTTAATAAAACTTTCATTTTGGTGTTGAAAAATAGGTTTTCAAAATTGGTCTTGGTTGAGATCCGAATTTACCAAATTTATTTTTGGACATTCTTTTGATAAAATCCATATAAACTTAGGAAAAATCATCCTTTACATATTTTATCTTAAGAGCCTTCCATTCATTGAATAAAATCTTCATTTTTGAGTTGTAAAACATGTTTTTAAACTATGCCTTGGCCAAGATCTGAAAATGAGATTTTTATTTTGAAAATAACTTTTGAAAATCACCTTTGATTCTTGTAAAAAGAAGGCTTGATGATATACATCCACTAAACCTTCATTTTCTCAACTAAAACTCCCATTTTGAGACTTAGAAAAGGGTTTTTAAATATAGGTTTTGTCAAGATACGAATTTTACTATTTTTATTCAAATTCAAATCTAAGATCTACACATAATATGAACATGAATATAAAAGAAATATATGGTAGTAAGCTCTAAACCTATAGATCTAAATATAAACATAATCAAGGTTACATAAAAAGCTAGATCTATAAAATATAACTACTTCTAGCAAGAAAATAATAATAATACAAGAGAATAATCATGGAGAAGAGGAGTGTTTCATTTTGACATCATCATCCTTAGCTTTTAAGCTTATGGAAGGTCATTTGATGCATGAAACTCTCACTATACTTTTACCTATATTGTCTATGGAAGCTTTGGACAAGAGTTTTATCCAAGAATCTTGAAGAAATATGTGTGGGAGCTCAAAGAAGGAATGGGAGCAGCAAGACTTTCTTGTGAGAGCAAGAGAAAATGAAGAAAGAAAGAGAAAAAAGAGAGGAAAAGTGTAAAGAATGGTTAAGGTTTGAAGGTGTAAATGAGAGAGAGAGATGGAATGAGTTAAAGACACATTAAATGAGATAAAAAAAATAAATGAATTGGCAGCAATATGAGTCCCAAAACTGGCATGAATGTTGAGAAGAGAGAGCGAGGAAATTTGGTTAGCTTTTGAGTTGAAAATGTAATGTGTAGTTAATGTGTAAGTGTAGCTTCTTAAAGAAGGGTTGAATTAACTTTACTTTACTAAATTTTGGAGTATTTCAAGGGACAAGGTAGCCAAAAAGGAGTAAAAACAATCTTCCAAGAAGTGATAATGAAGTGTATAAAGATTGAAGTGAAAAAGAAGTGATGTGTGAAAGGTGTACTTAAAGGTATGGATTGTAAAAGTACTTTCTTAATAAAATAAAATAAAAATAAGAAAAATATAGAAAATGTATTTCAAATATTTGTAGCGGATTTTTTCATAATTAAAATAAGATAATTAATTTATTTATTTTAGTGAATTATCAAATAAGTTACTAGTATGATCAAAATACGTGAATATGAGCTATAAATGATATTTTTATAACTCGAAAAATTCTAAAAAATTTATTTTATGAAAATAAAAATATTTTTCAAATATTTTTCAATTATTAAATTAATTTATTTTATTTTTAGTATTGGGTCTTAAATAGAAATTGATCCCGTAAAAACCTGAAACTAACTAAATTTTAGAAAAACAGAATTTTCTATAATATATAAAATATTTATCTAAAAATATAAGGATTTATAAGAATAATAAAATTGTATAATGAATAGTAGTGAATAGTGAAAAGACTAATTAATTACCGATAATAATGAAATACGAATAAAATCGCAAAATTAGATAATTCTAGTTATCGAAAAATTATAAAACTGATATTTTAGAAATCTTTATAAAAATACGAGTCTAACGGTAATAATGGTATATTTTTATATCTCGAGACTCAAGACACGCTTTTCGAAGTCTGTATCCGAACGTGTTCGAAATAGGTCAAAAATTTACAAATCTGATATTTTTAAGCGACCTTATATTATTGCGAGCTACACTGCACAGTTAAACCACACCTCGGCCTCTAGGGCTAAGAGTGCAAGATTGCCGGAAATAACTATTGTATTCCACTTAGAGTTCCCGGGTGATTTTCCGGTTTAGATCTTTGCCAATTTAGAAACTGATGTTTTATATTTAGACAACATTTTTTATTTGAGAAATTTATTTGAAATTTTATTTTTGTAAGTATTTAATATCTCTCAACGTTTTCGAAATTTTTGAATTGAGTTTTATTTCCTAAGGTTTATCGTTATTTACTTTTTAATAATTTGTTTTTTTTTTATTCTATATTACCCAATTTTATAATTCAGAGTTAAGTATGGAATTTGTTGTACGTAGTGGTTTTGAATTTGAAGACCGTTGAGTTATTATTTTATTTTCAAGGAATCTCATTTTCTCAAGATTAAGAAATTTTTAGATTCGTTCGTGATTTAGGACTAGTCAAAGTTCGTTTTAATTTGGAGTCATTTTTAGGGTTTATTTTTGAAGTTCATTTTAGAATTATTTACTGAAATTTTCCGGAGCTTACATGAATTTTGTTGTTACAAATACTTTGTTTATAATTGCTTGATTTGATCCATGAGTTTCTAAATTTCTATTATCGGAATATGATGAAGCCCTATATAGTTAAGATGATTATTGCAATCTTGCCATAAAATTGTTAGATTTGTGGAATATTCATGTTGTAATTCTAACTATAAATTGTATTTCTTGTTAAACTAGGTTTATATGAATCTTGATAACTTGGAAAGGAAATTAGTGTTTTAATAGGAATTCTTAAATTTGGGTTAAATTACGATTGTGGAAGCAGCGTGATCGAATTTTGGTTAGGAAATTATCCATTGAGATTAATGCAATGTTTTGAATTAGTTTCTCACTAAAGAATTAGGAGAAATTGGTTTAGGGCATTAAACAATTATAAAATTGGAAGATTCATAATTGTAATTTCAATTCCACTGTTAATTTGTGTAGCAGAAGCTAATGGATTGATTGGTGATGTTAAGGCATTTTAAGATCTATGATAATTTCATATAAATATCTACAAAGCTAATTGTTATTATAACAAGATAGTAATTTTGTAATATACAAATGATTAATATATATTGAAGGGTAGTATTGTAATATAAGATTGTTTAAGAGGTTAATTTTTTCATGTGACAATTGTTTTTGAACCCGAAGAAGTTGTTCATGAAGAACGTGAAAGGGAGGACTTATGTTGGCTTTAAAGCCACCAGCTTTGGTGTGCAAGGCCACTAGCTTTGAATGGAGCACCGTTGGCCTTACATGAGCTTTGAAGCTTTGGAAAGTTTTTAGGGAAAATTGTGAAAGATGGTTATGTATAACAAACATTGGTCTAAAGTTGCTGGCTTAAGTTTGAAGGCTGTCGGCTTTGTACTAGCTTATATGGTTCTGTTCCTTGTTTTGATTTTATGCCGCCTTTGAGCCACTGGCTTTGTTCCGGCCTATATGTTACACAAATTAAAATGTCTTTCTTGTAGATAGGGTTCTCTAATATATACATATAAACATCAAGGTCTTTAGTTTTCTCTCCATAGCTCAACCTAAGACAAGTTCTAGGTAAGGATTTCTCTCAAAACTGTTTTGGTTGAGTTTACAAGTAGATGTTGTTTTCTAAAAGGTTGTTTCATACTTATTTTGGAGGAATCAAGTTGCTGGAGATGATTACGTCAGAGAACAAAAACCTTAAGTGAGATTGAAGATCTTGGTTCTATAGTCAGGAAGGTATGAGATCCACAACTCTAGGTAAGTATTGAATCTATTCAATCTTTGTTAATCAAAATATGGAATCTTTTGATGATAGTCGTACCATTTTTGATTGAGGATTTTAGGGTTTTTGAAGAATTTGGAGAAATCTGTATTTTAAGGTTTCATAGTGTGGTGATCCTAGAAGACAGGTGTGTAGATCTAATATTATAAATCTTATGTTTGAGATTGTGGATTTAAGGTTAGGTTTTAATTATGAATGTGGAATTGGATTTTGATTTGATGTATGTTGTTATTTAGGTTTTGGTGAATTAAGGTTTATATCTATTGTAAAGGATTTGTGATATCGAAGTTGTGAAAGAGCTGAAAAAGGTACGACCTTACCTTGTCGGCTACTTGTCTGTGTAGGTTTAGAAATTAATTTGACTAATTCTTATCCAACATATAAATTGTAAAGAGTGTCGTTTGTGTGTGGCTTTGTTTAGTAAATACTATGCAAAGTGTGATACTAACAAGGCATCCTAATGATCCTTTTGTGGCTCTGTCCCTAATGGAGTCGCACTTGGAAATGATTCTGGTAGATTAGGAGTCGTTTGGTCCGTATGACGGTATGCAATGATGTGTGGGGAGTACCCAACAGGAATATATATATGTATATAAACTATTTTTTTATATGAAGGCTTATATCGGAGTCATGAGTTACTTCAGGTTTAGGACTAAAGTATATAGTTCTAAACTGTGTTGCTTGTTGGACTAATAAAAACAATTGTTGCATTAGTTTTAGGAATGTATGTGATTTATGTTGGCATGCTCATGCATGTTTGGTTGAGGTATGGTGTACTGGGCGTTTTCGCTCACTCTTTGTTTTATTGTATGTCTGGCTATGATATATTCATGGATCATGGGGATAGCGATAGTGGATTAGACTACCCAACTGATGATCAGTAGATTTTGGATATGGAAGTAGGCGATAATAGTTATTGAGAACATATTGAGTTTTAGCGTTTTAAAACTTTATGAAACTTATTATTAGGTTTCTTTTGATCTAGATGATTTGAAGTTTTGGTTTGTATAGTTTATGAGATTTTAAAGTATCTATTTATGAGATTTTTGATGATTTGAATTGACAAGTTTTGTGGATTTAGTATATTATAGCCTTAGCATGTTCTTTTCAAGTGAGAACACGTGGTGAGTTGTAATACCTTTAGGTTAGGGCATTACAAATTCGATTAGTGAACTAGGGTGGATCCTGTTTTTTCCACATTCAATTGAGATATCTTTCTTAAAAACACTCTCTTTACTCTCATTGAAAGTTATAATCTGGTTTAGCATTAGTTAATCAGTTACTCATATCACTTTCGATTGTCTGGATAATAGTAGAATCTAATAACTGTTTATTACTTAAGTAATCCTTGTGGGAACGATACTGTGCTCATCATTGTGTTACTTGAGCTGGCCAAGTATACTTGCTAAGAGAATTCGCTTAATTTTTATATACACATCTGCAGCGGATCAGTATCATACGTGGTTGGGGGTTGTGCATTGAAACTGCAGTAAACCACACTTCTCAATATTCTAAAGATTTTAATTTCAAATATGAGTGGATTACTTAACCGGTCAGCAAAATCACCGGTACAAAGCAGTATATTCTGAAAGTCCAAGTCGTATCCACAGGAGCTAATGGCTAATTACTAGATTAAACTTTTACCCTAATCTAAGCAATTGATTTTTTAGATGTGTAATTAATCTATATTAATCTAAATTAAAAACTAGATTTCAAATGACTTATCAAGGACTAAAACCATATGTTCCTGCAACTATAACGAGGATTTAGGTTTAGGAGATGCAGATGATATATGAATGATGTATTTCTATTCTCATGTGAAATGACTCATACTTTAAATTGATATATAACATTGATTACTTGGGATTTGATTAAATTCATCTAAGAATTGCTCACCTTTCGATGTAACAAAATCTTTCATAGCATAAACTATCCTATTAAGGTAATTTATCTATGTTTTCAGATTAATAGCATTTTACTCTCACTAAAATCACTATTCTAGTTAAGAGTACAAAACAAGCACCGTTAAGTGACCCAAATTTGTAACCCTAACCGCATAAAGATTAATGAATTCTCAAGTTCTATCACAGATTTACATATCTCTATGACAAATCATATTAAAAACCTAAGTTTTGCTTGTGCGGATCATTGAATCCTTCTCAGGTATCTTTAATCCTTTCTATCTAATCTATGTTGATCAGGCATAAACTAAACAGATTACAAAAAAGATAATCAAATTCCCAAATAATCAACACCAATATCAATTTAATTCATGCATCAAATCATCGAATCCATTCATACATATTCATAATTGACAATGAAAACATGCATCTCAATATACAATCAAGCATAAACATAAAAGAATAGAGATTGAAAACACCTTAAAAATGGTTCTTTTCAGAAACGGGAATTTCCAAATCCAAAATCCCACAATTGTAGGCAACGCTTGATTGTAGCTAAACCCTAATCCACTCTAAATTGCTAGAACATTAGGGTCTTAGTGCCCTAAAAGAAAACAAACAAGAACATTTTGTTTCCTAATTTTCTGAGTATTTTTGTGTCTTACTTCTCTCTATATTTTTTTCTCTCAAAAAACCTGTTAAATAGAGCAAATTCATGAAGAATACAAACTGACATAGCTGTACGCCGGCAGTTACAAAATGTACGCCGCCTGCGTAAATGTGGATCTTGCCGGTTCGTTGTATGAAAAGTGCCTCTTCAACTTACGCTTGATGAACACAGCCAGTGTTGCTTCAAATCTGGCCTGCGTAGATCATCATTGAAAATTTCCTATAGGATTATACGCAGGTACGACTGGCTGCGTTG
The DNA here is from genome assembly GCA_024138025.1 of Combretum micranthum. Taxonomy (NCBI): domain Eukaryota; kingdom Viridiplantae; phylum Streptophyta; class Magnoliopsida; order Myrtales; family Combretaceae; genus Combretum; species Combretum micranthum. The sequence goes on along the minus strand of JAMXBD010003429.1, from coordinate 29,038 downwards.
AATCCCAGAAGGCCGGTTCCTTGCTTCATCAAACCCTACATGGCTGCGTTCGAGCCTGCGTTAAGGATTTGCATTATGTGGACAAAGTACACAGGCTCAACGCCGGCGGCGTTGATGCAGAATTTGCCGGCGTAGCTCCTTATTCCAAATGCTTGCTCCAAATTGTCTTCTACCCTGGCTGCGTTGATGACTGCGTTAAGAAATTGGCTTCTGTGGTCGTTCTACACAGCCTCTACGCGGCGTTGGATGCTTTTGAGCCGGCGTACATGTTGATCTTCAACCAATTGTTTTGGAATTTGCTCATTACTTCTTTGTTGACCTGATTTCACAAAATTTACACTTATAAATATAAATTCCACTTGATTTCTATCAAATCTGTATCAATTTTATCCACAAAATGTATGTAAAATATGAGTTCATCAAATTCCCCCACACTTGAATTGTTGCTTGTCCTCAAGCAAATTTGATAAGAATCCGTCATAGATTGTATCAATTTCACTAATTTATTCAAGCATCTTCTCAACTTGGGACTTGCAATTATAATGACCTACTGCTCAAATCAACTTGTGAGCTTGTGATTGGATTACTAAAATCAAGATTCAAAAGTTAATCTGGAAAAATCAAACTTTAATCTTCACTTTTAACAATAAAATATCTAATCCAAAAGTAAGCACAATTCCACTAAGGAAAAATACCTATTTAAACTTCAATGGATTTTTAGCATTCATATAATCAAAGTAACAAAGAATGAAAGCATATAGTATCTATTCAATCCCTAGATTATCTCCCCTTTTATTACAAGTCTTATTTTATTGAATTTTTGCATTCTTTTTGCCTTTCTTTTCATACAAGCAATTCTTTTGAACTTGGGAGGTTTTTGTCTCCATCTTTTATTTTTGAACTTTTGCCCATTCCTTCCCTTATCGTTATAGTGAGTTCATTGAGTCGGCACATCCCGGGCTCATCACCCAAGTGACCAGGTTTTAAGATACCCCTAAGAACTCTTCCTCACTCTAACATTCAAGTTTGGATACTCATAACTCATCTTGAGTTAGCGGAGTAGTGGCTATGCTTGTTTCTTTTGCAATTCAATACTAAGACTTTTTTATAGGGAATCACTAAGAAATGAATTTCTTTTACTTCTTTCACTAGTTGTTAAATGACTTCTCAATAGAAAAATCCAGTGATTATATAATAACTAACTATTCCTAGAAGTAAACCTAGTTATTTTTCTCAAAACTTGACTTACTCTCAACTTCAAATTTTAGAGCTAAAAACAAAGTAAGTTTGCTTCTTAGAGATTCAACTTCTCAATATTGACAAAGTAATCCATTCACAAAAGTTAATGAGTAAGATCTTTAGCAAGTTATTTCCATTTCAATTCAGATGCTATCCACCATATTTTGAAACAAATCTCAAGATTCTTATTTAAAAAAAATTTGACCTTAAATGTACTAGATCAAGAACAATTAGTGTGGGTACAAGCATCATGAATATAACTCATATTTCACCAGCCATCAACCCATGTTTAGTTTCAATACTATCCTTCCCCCACACTTAAGATATACAGTGACCTCACTGTACTAAATAAAACAAACAGAGAAAGGAAGAAAAATGAAACTAATGACTTCCCTGAAATAAAGCGTGAATGATACCAAAATGATAGGGTGTAGCTGCAAGATGCTGCCCTGTGATAACTACAAAACAAATCAAAAAGATAAAGGAAAAAAGAAGTTAAGTTCTAATCATCTACAGATCATAGCAAAAACAAAACAAATCAAAATCCATAAGAGCTAGCAGGGACTCTAGCTCTCTGCCTCCGTGCTGGAGCTGCTATCATCATCTGTGGATGTCTCATAATGCAATTGCGACCCTTTCTCAGAATTGATACAACAAACATATCCTTGATCGCTTGAAACATCTGCTTTCTAAATCCGTTGTTCTTCCTTTTTTCTTGCTTCAGGATAGTCAAAATCTGATCATGTCCTTGCTCCAATCTATCTAGGGTAGTAACCACCCTATCCCAATTCGATCCAGAAGGAGCTGAAGAAGAAACTGGAGGAGGCGGAGCTGATGATGAAGGTAGTAGCTCGATAGGAATATCTTCAAAGAAGATATCTTGATAATCCTGCTCCTCAACCACTGGTGGTGGCACACCTCTTGCAACTTTGACCAAACCAAATCCCCTGAAAGGAGCAGGTGTAATTCTTTTGCTCGGGATCTCCACATCCCCTTCAGGTTCTCGGAAAATTTGCATTCCCTTCAGTTTGGTTATATATCCTCCACAACACAAGAACTTAGTTCTTGTGTCATCAGCTTGTCTAAAGATAAAATTTGCCACTTCCACTCCAAGATCAATCCTGTGATTGCCAATGATGCTGAAGAGGTGAAACATGTCAAACGAAGTCACTTTACTGTGACTTGTCTTCTTACAGCTCACAGTGTGGGCAATGATATGGTGGATGATCTTGTATTCCACTCTAGAAAAAATGGATGCCACTGACTTGGAAGCCACAAAAGGTTCTGTCAAAGGAGCTATCAATTGCAACAAATATGCTTCCTGAGTCATTTCATCTGCTCTTCTAGGCCAAGAATTTGTCAGCTGCAAATTATCTTCCTCGCTTTCATACAAACCCAACACTCGTCCCATAGATTTCAATATGATCTCATGAACCTCTCCATAAGCTTGGAATATAAACTTTGACCTTTCCCCTTCATATTCCACCTTCAAAGTGGAAAGAACTTCAAGTGTAAGATTCTTATATGTGGGTTCTCTCCATTCAAACAGCCTCAACCCAGCTGGATCCCGAATCAACTCAACAACCTGATTTCTAATCCTAAACTCATCCAACAACTCCCAATCCATGTATTGAGAATTGATGAAATCCATCTTCATTAATCACCTCTTGTTGTCTTTGGTGTATTGCTGGCTGGATAAAACATTTCGAGCTTGTGCACTTGATGATTTAGTGGTTTGTGGTCTCTTTTGTTTGGGGGCCATAGCTGCAAATGAGTAAAATAGGGAAGCTTAAATAGATCAATATGATAGCACCAATCCAAAAACATGAAGCCCTGTGCTAATGTCTGTGAAACAATCAAAATTAATCCCTAAAAATTTGGCTAGATCATGTTATATCTTACAAATCAGACCCTAAGCTCAACAATTCACATTAGCATATCAACAAGTCATCAACTCAACCAACACTTGCAAATAGAATAGTTCAAGGCGGCTGTGGAAATAAACGTTGGTCACAAATTGATCCTCAAGTCACTGTTTAGCAAAACAACAAAACAAAACATTTTTACACCACCTACTAATGTAACCACATCATCCAAATGATGAGACAAAGTAGGAACAGATATGGGCACACACACACGAAATCATTATCTAAATCAAGCGCTTAATTGCAATTAATTATCATGAACACTTGAATCATGCAAATTTTGCATCTACACCAAAAAGCCCCAAATTCGGTTTACACAATTATAAACACATCAACATAAACCCTCGTTTATCAATAATGATCAAAACATGCTAATGTGTAATCTATTGAAATTCAATTCAAAACAACCATCAAAATATCTCAAATAAACTCCCAAAGTCAACCAACAATTCGGACATCCACACCACCCTTCATACTTCACACGGCTCATCACACTTCAACCATCAAACATACAAATTCCTCCACCCAATCCGAGCCACTACAACATTCATGAATATGTTGGATAGATTAACAAGAAAAATAAAATAAAATAAATTGGATAGAGATCTTACTTGATGGTGTCGAATAATCCAAGTGATGGGGAATAGCAATATACATCGAGAGGAGTTAGGGAGAAACAATAAAAATGGGAGTAGGTGAAAAAGTGAGGACAAATGCAGACAGAACCTGTTAATTTTCGAGTTGCAGGTCCTACGCCGGCAAAATTATCGACTACGCCGGCGGCGTTGAAGGCGGTGTTGTCAATTCAACTTTCAATTTCCAAGACAGAAGGCAGGCAGCGTATTTTTTACGCAGCCAGCATACAGGTCTACGCTGGCACTACACAGGCTGTGTATCTATGTTTCCCATTTTTTTTTTCATAAGAGAATAATCCATTATCCTATGTAATTTGTAACTAATAATTTAAGATTACTTACCTTGCCTTTTTCTCAAATGAATTTATCTAAAGCTCCAAGAATGATTCGCCATGATCTGAAAACTAAAATAAAAAATAAAAAAAATTAACACTAAGTTAGTCATGGGTTGCCTCCCAAGTAGCGCTTAGTTTAACGTCGCTTAGCCCGACAGTGCTTGATCAAACTCAGCTTGGATCCTGAAGATCCACATCTTTCTTACTTGCTTCCACAAACTTTCTTTCCCAAAAATGCTTCAATTGGTGACCATTGACTTGAAATGACTTTTCCCCATCTTTCTTGATCTCAACCACTCCATAAGGATACACTTTGATGATCTCAAATGGTCCAGACCACCTAGATCGTAATTTACTCGGGAATAACCTTAATCGAGAGTTATAAAGTAGAACTTTTTCTCCTTCCTTAAATTCACGATATAGGATTTGCTTGTCATGCCACTTCTTGGTTTTCTCCTTATAAATATGAGCATTCTCAAAAGCATCATTTCGAAACTCATCCAACTCATTCAATTGGAGTAACCTATGTTCACCAGCAGCTTGTCTATCAAAGTTTAAAAACTTTATTGCCCAATAAGCTTTATGTTCCATCTACAGGGAGATGACAGCCTTTCCATACATGCGATAGGGGGACATCCCAATAGGATTCTTATAAGCAGTGCGGTAAGCCCAAAGTGCATCATCAAGCTTTAGCGACCAATCCTTCCTTGATGAATTAACTGTTTTTCAAGGATTCGCTTAAGCTCTCTATTAGATAGCTCCACCTGACCACTTGTCTGAGGATGATAAGGTGTAGCAACCTTATGTCTCACACCATACTTTGCAAGTAAATTATCAAATTGTTTATTGCAAAAATGAGTTCCTCCATCACTAATAATTGCTCGTGGTGTCCCAAATCTAGTGAAAATATTTCTTTTTAAGAATTTAAGTACTCCTCGTGCATCATTAGTCGGAAGCGCAACAGCTTCAACCCACTTAGATACATAGTCAACTGCCACAAGGATATACTTGTTGTTGAAGGATGATGGGAATGGTCCCATAAAGTCAATCCCCCAAACATCAAAATTTCAATCACTAGTATCCCATGCTGTGGCATCTCATGCCTCTTGGAAATATTCCCTGTTCTCTGACATTGATCACAACTCTGTACATATGCTCTGCAATCCTTGAATAGAGTGGGCCAATAAAATCCACATTGAAGAACTTTTGCAGCAGTTCTTTCAGCACCAAAATGACCACCAGTTTCTCGATTATGGCAATGATAAAGTATATCAGCAATTTCAGATGCAGGTACACATCGTCTAATTACTTGGTCTGGACAACTTTTAAAAAGAAATGGCTCATCCCAGAAATAATATTTCATATCTGATAAAAATTTTCGTTTCTGGTGATGAGTGATTTTGTAAGGCAAAATTCCAGCTACCAAGTAATTAACAATATCTGCATATACCAAGGTATATCTTTAATTGAAACTTCATAGAGATATTCATCAGGGAATGACTCATTAATAGGTAACTCATCTTTCTCATTAACAATTCTGGAAAGATGATCAGCAACAACATTCTCCACTCCCTTTTATCTCTAATTTCAATATCAAATTCTTGTAAAAGCAAAATCCACCTTATAAGCCTAGGCTTTGCATCTGATTTTGCTAATAAATACTTAAGTGCAGAGTGATCAGTATAGACAATTACCTTAGAACCGATGAGATATGATCTGAATTTGTCACAAGCAAATACCACGGCCAGCAATTCTTTCTCTGTGGTAGCATAATTTCGTTGTGCTTCATTCATCATTTTGCTAGCGTAGTAAATTACTTGAAAAACTGGTTCCTTCTCTGACCAAGTACTGTACCTACTGCCATATCGCTTGCATCGCACATAAGCTCAAATGGTAGCTCCCAATCTGGTGCTACAATTACTGGGTAGTAGTCAATTTTTCTTTCAAAAGCTCAAAAGCTTCAGACAAGCATCATCAAAGAAAAAGAAGTATTCTTTTCTAATAAAGCACAAAGAGGTCGTGAAATTTTTGAAAAATATTTAATAAACCTCTGTAGAAACCTGCATGACCAAGGAAACTTCGTATTCCTTTCACATTTACCGGTGGTGGTAACTTTGAGATCACCTCAACTTTAGCTTTGTCTACCTCTATCCCTCTTTGAGAAATTTTATGACCCAGCACAATTCCTTCTTTCACCAAAATGACACTTCTCCCAATTTAAAACCAGATGAGTGTCTTTGCATCGCTTGAGCACAAATGACAAATTTCCAAACAAGTTTCAAATGAAGCTCCATAAACAGAAAAGTCATCCATGAAAATTTTTCAATTATATCTGAGAATAATGCCATCATACACCTTTGAAATGTTGCTGGTGCATTGCATAAACCAAAGGGCATACGTCTGAATGCAAACGTACCGTAAGGACAGGTGAATGTCGTCTTTTCTTGATCTTCGGTGCTATTGGATTTGATTATAGCCCGAATATCCGTCCAAGAAACAATAATATTCATGCCCAGCTAGCCTCTCTAGCATTTGGTCTATGAAGGGAAGAGGAAAATGATCTTTACGGGTAGCATCATTCAACTTTCGATAATCGATGCACACCCTCCATCCAGTCACAGTCCGGGTAGGTATTAACTCGTTCTTTTCATTGTTCACAACTGTCACCCCCCCTTTCTTAGGTACCACTTGAGTAGGACTCACCCACTTACTGTCAGAGATTGGATATATGATACCAACATCAAGTAACTTTAATACCTCCTTCTTTACAACTTCTTTCAAAGTAGGGTTGAGTCTTCTCTGTGGTTGGACCGTCATCTTACATTCAGCTTTCATGAGGATCCGATGAGTACAGACAGATGGATAGATTCCATGAATATCTGCAATTGTCCACCCAATCGCTTCCTTATGTCTTTTAAGCACTTCAATCAACTTGTGTTCTTGTTCATATGATAACTCCATAGAAATAATAACTGGGAGTGTATTATTTTCACCTAAAAATACATACTTAAGGTGACTAGGAAGCTGTTTCAACTCAAGTTGAGGTGGTTCTTGTATGGATCCTATTCTCTGACATTGATCACAACTCTGTACATATGCTCTGCAATCCTTGAATAGAGTGGGCCAATACAATCTACATTGAAGAACTTTTGCAGCAGTTCTTTCAGCACCAAAATGACCACCAGTTTCTCGATTATGGCAATGATAAAGTATATCAGCAATTTCAGATGTAGGTACACATCATCTAATTACTTGGTCTGGACAACTTTTAAAAAGAAATGGCTCATCCCAGAAATAATATTTCATATCTAATAAAAATTTTCGTTTCTGGTGATGAGTGATTTTGTAAGGCAAAATTCCAGCTACCAAGTAATTAACAATATCTGCATATCAAGGTATATCTTTAATTGAAACTTCATAGAGATATTCATCAGGGAATGACTCATTAATAGGTAACTCATCTTTCTCATTAACAATTCTGGAAAGATGATCAGCAACAACATTCTCCACTCCCTTTTTATCTCTAATTTCAATATCAAATTCTTGTAAAAGCAAAATCCACCTTATAAGCCTAGGCTTTGCATCTGATTTTGCTAATAAATACTTAAGTGCAGAGTGATCAGTATAGACAATTACCTTAGAATCGATGAGATATGATCTGAATTTGTCACAAGCAAATACCACGGCCAGCAATTCTTTCTCTGTGGTAGCATAATTTCGTTGTGCTTCATTCATCATTTTGCTAGTGTAGTAAATTACTTGAAAAACTTGGTTCCTTCTCTGACCAAGTACTGTACCTACTGCCATATTGCTTGCATCGCACATAAGCTCGAATGGTAGCTCCCAATCTAGTGCTACAATTACTGGAGTAGTAGTCAATTTTTCTTTCAAAAGCTCAAAAGCTTCCAGACAAGCATCATCAAAGGAAAAAGAGGTATTCTTTTCTAATAAAGCACAAAGAGGTCGTGAAATTTTTGAAAAATATTTAACAAACCTCTTGTAGAAACCTGCATGACCAAGGAAACTTCGTATTCCTTTCACATTTATCGGTGGTGGTAACTTTGAGATCACCTCAACTTTAGCTTTGTCTACCTCTATCCCTCTTTGAGAAATTTTATGACCCAGCACAATTCCTTCTTTCACCATGAAATGACACTTCTCCTAATTTAAAACTAGATGAGTGTCTTTGCATCGCTTGAGCACAAATGACAAATTTTCCAAACAAGTTTCAAATGAAGCTCCATAAACAGAAAAATCATCCATGAAAATTTTTCAATTATATCTGAGAATAATGCCATCATACACCTTTGAAATGTTGCTGGTGCATTGCATAAACCAAAGGGCATACGTCTGAATGCAAACGTACCGTAAGGACAGGTGAATGTCGTCTTTTCTTGATCTTCTGGTGCTATTGGGATTTGATTATAGCCCGAATATCCGTCCAAGAAACAATAATATTCATGCCCAGCTAGCCTCTCTAGCATTTGGTCTATGAAGGGAAGAGGAAAATGATCTTTACGGGTGGCATCATTCAACTTTCGATAATCGATGCACACCCTCCATCCAGTCACAGTCCGGGTAGGTATTAACTCGTTCTTTTCATTGTTCACAACTGTCACCCCCCTTTCTTAGGTACCACTTGAGTAGGACTCACCCACTTACTGTCAGAGATTGGATATATGATACCAGCATCAAGCAACTTTAATACCTCCTTCTTTACAACTTCTTTCAAAGTAGGGTTGAGTCTTCTCTGTGGTTGGACGTCGGCTTACATTCAGCTTCCATGAGGATCCGATGAGTACAGACAGACGGATGGATTCCATGAATATCTGCAATTGTCCACCCAATCGCTTCCTTATGTCTTTTAAGCACTTCAATCAACTTGTGTTCTTGTTCAGATGATAACTCCACAGAAATAATAACTGGGAGTGTATTATTTTCACCTAAAAACACATACTTAAGGTGACTAGGAAGCTGTTTCAACTCAAGTTGAGGTGGTTCTTGTATGGATGGACTCAATTTCTTTGTACTAGCCTCTAAAGGCTCAAACTGAGGTGATTTTATCCAAACTCCAGCAACTTCATCCATCAAGTGATTATCTACTTCCTCATTAGGGCTGTCACACTCATCCATACTCAGTAGCAAGTCATCTTCCTCAGGAGTGAAATTAAGCTCATCATCACTCATTTCATGTGAAAACACATGCTTGGGAAACTCACCCATCTCAGAATTATCCATGCTGTATTCCTGAGTCAATTGATCAATAGTATCAAGATGAAAGCAAGTATCATTACCAGCTAAATGTTTGAGAGATCGAAATACATCAAATGTGACTTGCTCATCCATAGCCCGTAGTGTCAGTTTTCCTTGTGCTACATCAATTAAGGCTTGTCCAGTAGCCAAGAAAGGTCTTCCCAAAATTAGAGGAATCTCCCGTCTTCAGCCATATCAAGAACAATGAAATCTGGAAATAAAAATCTATCCACCTTGACCAAAACATCCTCCACTATTCCTCTTGGATGCTTAATGCTTCTGTCAGCAAGTTGTAAAGACACCGTAGTTGGTTTGCAATCTCCTAGACCCAATTTCTTAAAGATTGAAAGGCATGAGATTTATGCTTGCTCCTAGATCGCAAAGTGCCTTATCAAAGTATGATTCACCAATGATACAAGGAATAGTGAAACTCCCGGATCCTTTAACTTTGGAGGCATCTTGTTCTGAAGAATAACTGAACACTCATGAGTGAGCATAACTGTCTCATGTTCAGCTAGGCGTCTTTTCTTTGTAAGAATATCCTTCATGAACTTTGCATAAGATGGCATGGATTCAAGTGCATCCATGAAAGGAATATTAATGTGCAACTTCTTGAAGACTTCTAAAAACTTCTCAAATTGATGATCCAGTTGTTGCTGCTTCAATCTTCCAGGAAAAGGAATGGGTGGAACATACGGCTTCATTTCTGGCTTTCGTGGCATACTATCTTCCTCTTTTCTCTTCCTTTTTTCATTACTTGATGAGGGTATATTAGTATAGGTGTCAGATACCTTCTCATCATTTTCCTCATGCCTTCCAGTGCTTTGGTCATCAATCATCTTTCCTTTCTGTTCCTCATCAGTCTTTTTCCCATCTTGATTTCTTCCTTCATTACTCTTAGTAATTTCTTTTCCACTTCGGAGAGTGATTACCTTCACATCTTCTTTCGGATTTTTGTCAGTGGTACTTGGAAGAGTACCTTGAGGTCGGTGCCTAGATGCTTCAGACAACTGAGCTAACTGAGTTTGCAAATCCAAATAATGGAAGCTTGATTTGATTGTTGTTTCAACACTTCTTGCAAAAGCTCAACTGTTTATCCTTCTCCTTTTGTGGTTGGGAATGTTGTTGAGGCATCATTTGTGGTGGCGGTAATGCTCTAGGTGCATTTTGATTGCTCCATCGAAAGTTTGGATGATCCCTCAATCCAGGATTATAAGTGTTGGAGTATGGATTGTAATTCCTAGCATTCCTGTCATATTGATTAACATAGTTAGCTTGCATATTACCAGAATATGAAGCAGAAGAATCTTCCACAGGGTACTCCAAATAGCTCATGTGAGGATCATCATGAGAGATCATGTTCATGTGTGGCTTATGACTTGGTCCAGCTCCTGACATAGGTTGCATGTGTTTCATCTGTGCGTAAGTGAATCCACTTGTTGTTGTAATTTAGAAACCGTCTCTGATTCATAAATGGCACTAACGGTTTTGGTTTGTTTCGTTCATTATGCCAGTGAAACGTAGTACGAGCCAACCCATTAATCAGATCATAGGCCTCAGGAGCACTTTTATACATCAAACTGCCACCTGCTGTTGCATCAATCATTGTCTTCAAGGAATCTCCAAGAGATGTGTAGAAAATTCTCATTTGATCATGAAGAGAGATTCCATGATGAGGACAACGTCTAAGAAGCTCCTTAAATCTTTCCCATACTTCATATAGGGCTTCACCTTCATATTGCCGAAAGGAAAAGATTTCATTCCTCAATTGGATCGTTTTGTTGGGAGGAAAAAATTGTTCCAGAAACTGTTGTGCCAACTGATCCCAATTAGTAAGAGAATGTGGAGGTAATGAATTTAGCCAACTTCTTGCCTTATCCCTTAATGAGAAAGGGAATAATCGAAGGCGAATTGCATCAGTGGAGACCCCATTACTCTTGATTGTAGAGCAGATCTGCAAGAAATTCTTCAGATGATCATGGGGGTTATCAAAACTGCTTCCTCCAAATTGATCTCCTTGCACCATTTGTATCAGTGATGGCTTTAATTCAAAATTATTGGCTTGAATAGCAGGCCACTCAATAGATGGTGCAACTCCATCGACTGTGGGCATGAATAATTCCCACATTGGTCTGTGAACCTCATTTCCTGGAGCTGGAGGGTTATTGTTATTGCCCATAACAGGAACAGGCAATTGTTGCTGCCCAATAGGAGGATTTTCATTCTGTCGCTCATTGACAGGTGGGGGATCAATATCTTGCTGATTTCTTTCCATTGCTCTCGTATTATCTGCTCGTCTTTCCCTTAGTCAGCGGTGATAAGTCCGATCAATGTCAGGGTTGTAGGGTAAATCTTGGACCTGTTCACCTGACATACAAGAACACACGAATCAAGGTAAACTTTTTTTTTTTTTTTTTTTGGGAATATGTTTAGTCTAAGGGTGTAAATCCTTCTATATATCAGCAACCGAAGCTCCCCGGCAACGGCGCCAAATTGAAACTGAAGTAAACCACACTTCTTAATATTCTAAAGATTTTAATTTCAAATATGAGTGGATTACTTAACCGGTCAGCAAAATCACCGGGTACAAAGCAGTATATTCTGAAAGTCCAAGTCGTATCCACAGGGAGCTAATGGCTAATTACTAGAATTAAACTTTTACCCTAATCTAAGCAATTGATTTTTCAGATGTGTAATTAATCTATGTTGATCTAAATTAAAAACTAGATTTCAAATGATTTATCAAGAACTAAAACCATATGTTCCAGCAACTATAACGAGGGATTTAGGTTTAGGAGATGCAGATGATATATGAATGATGTATTTCTATTCTCATGTGAAATGACTCATACTTTAAATTGATATATAACATTGATTACTTGGGATTTGATCAAATTCATCTAAGAATTGCTCACCTCTCGATGTAACAAAATCTTTCATAGCATAAACTATCCTATTAAGATAATTTATCTATGATTTCAGGTTAATAGCATTTTGCTCTCACCAAAATTACTATTCTAGTTAAGAATACAAAACAAGCACCGTTAAGTGACCCAAATTTGTAACCCTAACCGCATAAAGATTAATGAATTCTCAAGTTCTATCACAGATTTACATATCTCTATGACAAATCATATTAAAAAACTTAAGTTTTGTTTGTGCGGATCATTGAATCCTTCTCAGGTATCTTTAATCCACTACAAGAAATTTTGGCTTTAGAGACAAAAAATTCTGTCTCTGAAAGTGAAAAATCTGTCTCTAAAGACTTTCAGAGACAGATTTTCCGTCGTAAATTTCTGTTTCAAAAATCATCGTCGCTAATTCTTTTAGAGACAGATTTATTTTCCGTTGCAAATTTGCTACGGAATTTCTGTCGCAAATTTGTCTCTGTTTTATAATTAGATATTTTTAAATATCCAATTAGTAAATATTAAATAAAATTATTCTGTCACAAATCTGTCTCTGATTCTAAGACAAATTATTAAAAAAATACATATTTGCCTCTTATTTATCCTTCCTAGGAGGTCACCCATCATAGAATGCTACATCCTAAGCACACTTAACATTGAAGTTTTCACGAGCACTAAATCGATAAACCAATTCGTATCTTCATGAGTAAAGTTCCACTACTATTTATTTAAGAGATATCACAATTTACAATATTATAACTATAAAACATTTACATATCTTTTATAATTTATTTTATTTTATAATTTCACTTTACCTATTTATTAAGGATTTTCATTAATATTTTATTAAAATAATATATAATATTATATATATACAATGTTTACATTTTATAATAATTATTTTAAATTATATATTTATATAAATATATAATATTTTCAGTAGTATATTATAATTTTTTTTCCAAATATGATATTATTATTTAAAAATTATATATTATGTAAATATAAATAATGTTATACATATAAATTTTTATATATTTAATGATATATTATAATTATACTTTTTACATTACTTATTTAATATTTTATATTAACTTAATAAATTGCATATTTTTAATTAATGTTTATTTTTTATTTCATTTTTGTTACACTTAATAAATTATAATATAATATAAAATATAAAAATATATTTTTCATTAATATATTAATAAAATAATATATAATACCAATTTAAATATATTTAACTAATTATTATTATTATATTATTATATATATATTACTTAAATATACTATATTTTTACATAGTATATTATTTTTTTCGCAAATATGTTGTTATATTTTAAATAAAATATAGTATGTAAATATAAATTATGTAAGATATATATAAAATTTTTTTATATTGAAAAATTATGAATAGTCATAATAAATATATAATAAAAAAATTATAAATAATATGAATTATATTTTTATTAATATATTATTAAAATATAATATATTATTTATATATTTGTATATGTTTAAATATACTAAGTTTACATTTTATATTAATTATTTTATTTTTACATATTTTATTATAGTAAATACTTTATTTTTAAGTAGTATTTTATGATATTACTTAATAATAACTTGTTATATTTATTGTTATACACTAATTTTATTAAGTTGTATAATTTGATTTTTCATATAAGTTATTATGCAAAAGAATATATAATAAGATAAAATATAATATTTATATTTAAGTACTATTTTTAACTTATGCTTTATTATAATAAAATGTAGGTAATAATAAATATATTATAAATAAAATATATATAATTACTTGTAAATAACATATGATTATACATATTATAGTTATTATATAATAAAATTAATTTACAAATATAATATATGTCCTTATTATATAATGCACATTTATGTATTATATTTAAATATGTATAATTAAAACTAAATTTTAAACATAATTATTTATATATACATATATCTAATAATTTAATTTAGAGACAATTTGCAACAGAATTTAAAAAAATAAAAATTGGCGCTAAAAATAATTTATTTCCCTCTAAAATCAGAGACAAATTTGCAACGGAAAAATTTTCGTCGCAAATCAATATGTAATCTGTCGCAAATTCCATCGCAAAAGCATATAAAATTAGAAGATTATTCATAATTTATGTCATCACAAATCCGTCGCAAATCTGTCTCTAATTCATTTTTTAGAGACAGAAATTTTCCGTCGCAATTTCTGTCTCTAAAGACTAGTTTTCTAGTAGTGATCCTTTCTATCTAATCTATGTTGATCAGGCATAAACTAAATAGATTACAAACAAAGATAATCAAATTCCCAAATAATCAACACTAATATCAATTTAATTCATGCATCAAATCATCGAATCCATTCATACATATTCATAATTGACAATGAAAACATGCATCTCAATATACAATCAAACATAAACATAAAAGAATAGAGATTGAAAACACCTTAAAAATGGTTCCTTTTCAGAAACGGGAATTTCCAAATCCAAAATCCCAAAATTGTAGGCAACGCTTGATTGTAGCTAAACCTTAGTCCACTCTAAATTGCTAGAACATTAGGGTCATAGTACCCTAAAAGAGAAACAAACAAGAACATTTTGTTTCCTAATTTTTCTGAGTGTTTTTGTGTCTCTTCTCTATATATTTTTTCTCTCCAAAAAACCCTGTTAAATAGAGCAAATTCGCATGAAGAATACAAACTGACATAGTTGTACGTCGGCAGTTACAAAATGTACACCGCCTGCGTAAATGTGGATCTTGCCGGCGTTCGTTGTATGAAAAGTGCCTCTTCAACTTACGCTTGATGAACACAGCTTGTGTTGCTTCAAATCTGGCCTGCGTAGATCATCATTGAGAATTCCTTATTAGATTATACACAGGGACGTACGCTGGCGGCGTTGAATCCCAGAAGGCCGGCATTGATTGCTTCATGAAACCCTATAATGGCTGCGTTCGAGCCTGCATTAAGGATTTGCATTCTGTGGACAAAATACACAGGCTCAACGTCGGCGGCGTTGATGCAGAATTTGCCGACGTAGCTCCTTATTCCAAATGCTTACTCCAAATTGTCTTCTACCCTGGCTGCGTTGATGACTGCGTTAAGAAATTGGCCTCTGTGGTTGTTCTACATAGTCTCTACGCCGGCGGCGTTGGATGCTTTTGAGCCGGCATACATGTTGATCTTCAACCAATTGTTTTGGAATTGCTCATTACTTCTTTTGTTGACCTGATTTCACAAAATTTACACTTACAAATATAAATTCCACTTGATTTCTATCAAACTCGTATCAATTTTATCCCCAAAATGTATGTAAAATATGAGTTCATCACGCATGCCTGCTTTTAGGTTTGGGGCATGTCGAGACTTTACAATATCTATGTGAAAACAAGAAAATGCACTAAAAAATACTCGAGATGTGAGGTGAATTTGAGTATTTGCTCTAAAAATCTCAATTAATTAATTGTAATACAATATATTAAATTTAACTTTAACATCAACAGGTTATATAATGATAGATTATAATTGAAATAAAAAAGAGATAGGGATATAAAATTTGAGTATAGATTTAACGTGAAGTTCGGCCTACTTCCTACTCTCTATGGTCCACCAATACCTCCAATCAAGAACTTCACTACCACTTTATTTATCACCTAGTAAACACACTCAAATTGAGTAGTACACCACTTTTACAATACTACAAAGTAAATAATATTTCCTTTTTCTCTCTAGATGCTTACTGATAGATAGTAAATATAAGAATAGAGCATTAGAAAATTTTTCTCTCTTTCCAAATATTTACAAGTTAATGAGTAAGAGAATAAGAGAATTAATGATTTGTTTGTTCGCAAATAAAAGCTCTTTCAATTCACACTTCTCTTCTATTTTGAGTCTCTCGAGGATATAGTATTTATCTTCTTCAAACATTTAAATACCCTTTAAAGATAATGTCTTTAAGTTGCTAAGCATTAAATGCGCTTCCATGGCTTTTTTTGCCACATCTGCTTATGTATTTAAATTGTTGCGCCTTAATGCTTATCGTACCTTAATGTGTCGCACCTCATTTTTTCCCTCTGAAGTTGCCTTCAAGCGTAGTTTTAAATTTATAAGGCCCGTTCTTAATTTACTATAAAGGCAATAGGCAGTGTACCTATCAATTGCAGAATAGAATTAATACGAGTGTCGTCCTCTAGGATCTGGATATCAAGTACTAATATTACCGTTTCTCTACTATGTAACCGGCAATTTTGATGATTACTGTTTTATCTAATTTACTTTGAACAATATTAATACAGATCCAATAACAAACAAGCAAGATTCAATAAGAACAAATGATCCAGGTTTTGTCTTACCTCCAATTTATCATGTGAATCCTTGGCAACTCATACTAGATATTTAAGATTTAGTTCTTAAGCTATAGAGTTCCTTAAGCAAAATGTCAATTATTTCGAATCTAACAAATTGTCTAAACCTAGGTTAATCAATTAGGATGTCTCCTCAATCAATAGCAACCTAAATTTGCATTAATAACATAAACTCATAAAAATAATAGAAGATTCTTGCTATTCTATGTCTAGAATTACAAACAAATCTCTTCAATTGCATAGATCAAATCATAAAAGTAATCTTTCAATTAACTTAAATGAAAATCACGCATAAATCTGTATTTCCGAACATACAAACTTAAGAAACGGTTAAAAACATGCAATTGAACAAAAGAACTTCAATCTTTCATTAAGCTCAAAGCCTCATCATATGATAAACATGGAGTTCAACAAAACCCAGATCTATAATTTCACTCTTCCATAGTGTCTAATGATAATACATGAATTTCAAAACAGAAAATTGAAATCATGATACTACCCGAAAAGAATAAAGCTAAAAAATTTCGGATCTTCAATCTGTGATAATCTTGACTTGTAGTTAGAATTCTGAAGAACTTAGATATGAATTCTATATGTGCTCTCTCTTGCTTTTCTTCCTTGTTGATTCTTCCTCCATCTTCAATTTATAATGGATTTCACATAAACGAAATTTAGTGCTCATTATGGAGGAAATGGGAAGTTACGGGAGTTACGAGTCTTTTGGCTTTCCAAAGTCTCACATAAATGGAATTGAATGCTCATTATGAAGGAAATGGGAAGTTACCGGAGTTACGGGTCTTTTGGCTTTTCAAAGTAACACTGCTTTAATGTCCAATAGAGGTTTCTTTAATAAATAGGGCTATTCAATAAAAAATCCGTTTCTCAAAAAATAACGGACTGTCAAATCGACGGGTTTAGGGACAGGTCGTGTCACTTGAGCATGTTAGGCAATTTTCCTCTGTGTAAAAATTGACATGGCTGGGGACACGGCTTATCCCAAAGTCGTGTCCTTTGCTGTGGTCTTTTTTCTTCACTGACACGACTTGGGACACGGCTTGTCCCAGAAATGTCCCTTGCAAAGTTAATTTTCCAGATTGACACGATTTGGGACAAGTCATGTCGCTGTTGTGTCTTTTCAAAACTTAAGATTTAGATCTTGATTGTGCTTTTCCTTGACATGGTTGAAAGTCATGGCATGTCTTTGTTGTGTTAACCACTTTTTGGTCTAAACTTTGCATTTTTCGCCCGTTTTTCCTTCTTTCCATAAAATAACTCCTTTAAAGGCCTGAAAACATAAATTAATATTTTTAAGTGCCAAATTCATAATATTTATCAATAAAATGATCAATAAAAATCTATTTTGGCATTCATAAAATAGGAATAATTTTGGTTTATCACCCTTGACCATGTCTATGCTTTTGTAGACTTCATTGAGCGTTAATTTCAAACTTGTTGTGCCTTGAGAAATGTCATGCCTCAAGCTTGTTGCACCTTGGACTCAACCGAAGCTGTCCATCTTTGAACATATCATGCCTTGATTTTGAACTCATCGTGCCCTGACCAGTGGACTTTGCAAGCCTTCAATGAACCTCGTGACCAATGACTTTGCCTTTCTTAGCTTTATCGAGCTTTAGTCTTGAGTTTTTCGCACCTAAGTGAATGAACCAATCTAGCACTTGACTTGACCTACGATCAAGGCTGTTCGTATTTAGACTTATCGAGCTTTAGTTTTAAGTTTGTCATGCCCTAGTGAATAAACCTGTTGAGCCCTCGACCTAACCCACGACCAAAGCTGTGGTTGAGAATTTGTCCATGCTAAAAACTTGCACTATCTCTAGAGAACAACACTAAAACACACAACACACATACACACACACACACATATATTCTAACATGTTGTTTATCATATTTGTTTGACTAATTAAGTGTAGTTTAACACAATTGAAAAGTTAATTGTGCAACTTATTGTCTCATCAAAATCAACATTTAACATATAAGTTCAACAATCCCTCTCTTTTTGATGAGGACAATCATGCACATTGAACCCCTTGTCAATTCTGTATACTCCCCCTCAAATAAGCATCTGGTTTTCCAAAAAGTTTTCTCAAATTTGATTCAAAGACTTGATGCTTAATTTTAGTAGAATACAAACTACGCTTAATTTATCATTTAGTCCCCCTTTTGAATTTATTAAAAGCATACTTCATGCATGTTGATTGTGCATATAGTTTATCTCTCCCCCTTTGGACTCATAAAAAAATCAACAACACAAATTAGGTACATTCAATATATCTCTCTGCTATATACTCATAAGACAATATCATCAAACAACATTTCTCTTCCACATTCAAAATTTAACATGTTTCTCCTCCTTTGTACTTATCAAAAATAAGATGACAGAAATGCACAAGCAACATAAAAGTTCAAAAATTTGTGCAAGTTTCTAAAAAAAAATGCAAAATATGATTAAACATATCATAGATTTTTATAGATAGAATGGATTACAAACATCATAGAAACCTATATGAACATTTAATAGATTCTTTTGTTCTTGGATCAAGTTCTAAATCATCTTATCTCCGTCATATTTAGCACTCGTCTTGCTTTATCATGCCAATTCTCTTCATAAAGCGCAAAAACGATCTTTACTTAAGGGTTTTGTTAAAATATTAGCAATATGATTATTTGTATCAACAAATTCCAAGCTGATATCTCTATTTAGAATATATCTCTAATGAGATGATATCTAATTTTGATATGCTTGATCTTTGAGTGTTGAATCGGATTTTTTATTAAATTTATAGAACTTATGTTATCATAACGAATAGACCATAATCAAGCAAGGTTTGTTTCATCCATAAAACTTTTGCACAATAGCTACTGATAACTACATACTTAGTTTTAGCAGTTGAAAGTGTAATTAAATTTTTCTTCTTTGAGTGTCAAGATATTAGGGAGTTTCCAAGAAAGTGGCCTGTGTCACTTGTGATTTTTCGATCTACTTTGCACCCAACAAAGTCAGCATCAAAGTATCCAACAAGATTAAAAGATGTAAACTTTGGATGCTCCAAGCCAATTTCAATGCATCTGTCAAAATACTTGAGTATGCGCTAAACGTGATAGTCTGCCACACTCGATATTTAAACTCAAGTAAGGCAACCTTAGTCTCTCCATGAGTTTGAACATCGGGTGTAAGGCTCACGTTCAACATATAGGGACCATACTTTGCTTCGAAATAGTTTAAGGAGACATACATAGCAACAAGAATATAAATAACAGTTACATTTAAATTTATTCTATTACATGATCTAAGGGGCATACCCCCGTCAAAAACATTAAGAGTTCTCAGACTCTCAAAGCCTCTTATATTATCCTTCAAATACCAATTTAGGAGACTCAATTAGAAGTCCATGCCTACGTCTAGGTCTTGGCCTCATCAAAAGCTCCTTAGTGTCCAAGAGTTGTACCTGATGATGGTGGCTCCTCGGAGATAGCCATAAATATTCATACTACAACAGGAAACTATTAGGGTATAAGCTTACGAGCTTAGTGAGATTTCATTTCCAATAATTAGTACTCAACTACGGTATATAACAGACAAGTTATTAACATCCATATGAAATGAACAAGCAAATGAGCATACAAGCATATGACTTTCCGGGAGCCATATGTGAATGGATTTATGCCCTCCATTCGAGGTTAGAATGGTCCATAAGACATGCAACCTTAAATTCCAATTTTGAGTGGGATGGTCCATAAGTCATGCAACCATAATTTCGATCTCTTTCTCTTAGTTATACAATCTCTATTGTTAAATTGTAGTAGTTTTATGTGCCTACCCCACATCCGTTAACTTAAGCGATCTCGCATCCTTAATGTTAACATAGGCTCCCTCGCTTTCTGCTAATATACTTTTAGTCCACCAAAGGTATATTAGCTAATATAATGTGACTCGCTATGTGATATGCATGTACAATTTATTCATATAATCATGGCATGTTAATTATGTAGATTAAATGTGATCATAAAGAATTTCAGACAATCTAAGTCTATACTAGCTCATACGATGATTTTACAACAAGTCTCGTATTGATATACTTATTATTCCTTCAAACAAGATTAATTTACTAACTTATCATAGTTTTATCTTTTTCTTATTCTAATGCCACTACGATTACAAGCACATACATGAGCACAAATATTTAAGAAATGAACTTACTTTGTTATGGCATGGAAGTCCACTTAATCGTAATTGTTCCCAGAAAGGTCTAGTCAGTCTCCCAAGATTCCTAATCAAAAGAAATAACGTTAATGATTATTTTTATGAAGTTTGAATGAACCTATAAATTCCATTCTATCAAGTTCGTCAAAATTCATCTAAAAGGGAATTCCAACTTAAAACGGCCATAACTTGGTTATTTTATATTATATACTGATTCCTACCTATTTGATGAGAAATATCTATTTCTAAAGTTATTTTCCACAATCGAGGTCGATTGGTCCATGACCAGTAGGGTGCATATTACTACACGAATTTCCCATTCCACAATTCAACCTCTATCCTCAAAACAAACATCATAAGAAAGCTTTGATAGATTGATGTGCTGTGATTAGTAGTGAATTTTAAAGCATAATTCTAGCAAGCGTACTAGGTCTTCTATTGTAATATAGCATGAATAAAGTGTCGCTCCCACGAGGATTCACTAACTACTAGACAATTATCAACTAATACTAATATCTAGGCAATTGATCTTTTAAGATGATTAAGTTAAACTACCTTATCTAACTAATTATCTATATGAATGCAATGAGCTTTTAAAGAGAGGGATATGGTGAAAAGTGTGGGAAGGAGCAGAATCCACTTTAAACTATTGCCAATCAACTTGAACTCATGTTATAATGATAATTAGATTCATGAACATTCATAAGAAATTATCAAGATTTAAAAACAAAGTTTGAAAACCTTTTAAACCACAAAACAATTCAATAACTTCCGTTAAATAAATCATTAGTGGAATCAAAATTACAATTATAAATCTCCCGATTCTATAATTGACTAATACTTTATATTAAAATCTCCTAATTCCTTAGTGAGAAATCAACATAAAACATTGCATTAATATTCATGGACAATTTCTAAACTAGATTAAACTACGCCGCTTCCGCAATTGCAATTTAATCTCAATTTATGAATTCATGTGAACACTAATTTCCCTTCCGAGTTATTAGAATTCTTATACACCAAAACATGATGAATAATCAGAATTCAATATGAATATTTCATGATTCTAAATATCTTATAACATGGATTCAAAAATCATTTTAGCATGTTTAAAGCTTCATCAACTTCCCACAAAAAGGTTTAGCTACTCATGGATGATGATTCAACAATCAAATAAGAAATTGCAAATGATTTCATTATGATCAGAATATTCAAGTATATGAATTGCATAAAAAGAATAAGATTAGAAATCACCAATTCAAAATACTAAAGCTTCACTTGCAAATCTTGTATAACTTCAAATATCTCTTCAAAATCTCTTATGAAATGCCTATTCTAAATATTCTAGAGCTACTTGGAGTATTGGATATTGGATGCTTGGATGATTCTGAATGTGAGGGAAGACCCCCTATTTATAGGAAAAATTTCGTGAAAAACATTCAATGAACTTTGCTGTTTCTCAATGTACGCCGGCCGTTATGGATCCTACGCCGGCGGCTTACAGGCGGCGTATCTTCAAATTGTCCTTTGCGCAGGCAGTGCACTGGCAGCCTTCAATATCAGTTACAATGTAGGCCGCTTCAACGCCGGCGGCTTTGATGTAGATCTAGCCGGCGTATGTAGTCAGAAATGAAGCGTTGGGCAGATTTATAACGAACGCCGTCCAAAGCCGGCGGCTTTGACACGGCGTAGGCATTCAACAGATGTGTTGCTTCATTTTCCTCAAGCGTTTCATGTCTTCATGTCTCTTCAATTCTTCATGTACACTGTCAAGCCGGCGGCTTTCATGCCGGCTTATAATGTAACTCCTTCAAAGCTGGTGATGTTTCAGTTCTGGGCTGCCGGCCTTCATTTACGCTGGCTTCTTCATCTTCTACGCCGGCAGCTTTGAGGCGGCTTTGAATGTTGTTTAACTTGTGCTGGGCAAAGCTGGCTGTGCTGCAACGGCCTTGGATTTTACGCCGTCTAAAGCCGGCGGCTTTCAATGATGAATTGCCGGCCTTGACTTCAATTTTTCCTCTTTTCAATTCAAATTCACTTGTTTTGATTTCTTTATCCAAATTAGTCCTGAAACATAAAATTTAATCAAAACAAATATCCATTCTAGCTCTTGATTATCAAGATTTGTATAAAATATGATCTTATCAATTCCCCCACACTTGAACTTTTGCTTGTCCTCAAGCAAAATGAAGAATAAAATGAAATCTCTTTATAGATAGTACAATTTTCCAATTTAAATCTCAACTTCTTTAACTTGTTTCTCTTGTATCTACAGCTCTAACCATACCAATTCCTTGCAATTAGAGTACTATAATCAAAATTTAGGAGTTAATCCAAACAAAACAAGTTT
Organism: Combretum micranthum; assembly: GCA_024138025.1. Taxonomy (NCBI): domain Eukaryota; kingdom Viridiplantae; phylum Streptophyta; class Magnoliopsida; order Myrtales; family Combretaceae; genus Combretum; species Combretum micranthum. The sequence goes on along the minus strand of JAMXBD010003429.1, from coordinate 5,772 downwards.
TAATCTCAACTTTTAACAAAAGAACTTTCAATTCAAAAGCAAATACTCAATCCACTAAGGAAAAATACTCATTTAAACTTCATTGGATTTCTAGCTTATATATATTCTAAGTAACACAAAATGAAAGCATGTGGTATCTACTTTTTCCTTAGAATTTCTCCTTCTTTATTATAAGTCTCCTTCCTTTGCATATTTTGCATTCATTTTTCTTTTTCTTTCTCAAGCATTTATTTTCTTTTTGGGAGGTTTTTGCCTCCATCTTTTTGTTTTTCAAAGCTCATGAATTGAACTTTTGCCATTCTTCCCTTCTCGTTACAGTGAGTTCATTGAGTCGGCACATCCCAGGCTCATCACCTAAGTGACCAGGTTTCAAAATACCCCTAAGAACTCTTCCTCACTTTAACATTCAAGTTCAGATACTCATAACTCAAATTTCAAGTCAGAGGAGTAGTGGCTATGCTTGTTTCTTTCTTTTTGAATGCAATACAATATCAAAGACTTATTTTTATGAAGGATCACTAAGTTTAAAAGTTTCTTCTACCTCTTTCACCAAGTGTTAAAATTCAAAGAATATATACAAATTAAAATTTCCAAGAAGTAGACCTGTTTATTTTTCAACAAAAGGACTCGACCAGCTCTTAAATTTCCAATTCCAAAGTTAAAAATAAAGTAAACTTGTTCCTTAAGGATTTTACAACTTAATTTTAACTTAGTAAACCAATCACAATAGCAGGTGAGTAAGATACTTTCACAAGTCAATTTCATTGATTTTCATTCTTTGCTTTGTACTATCTCCAATTTCAAGAGATTTTTGAAAAAATTTGGCAGAATTTCCTCATGATTTGCTTTCAAACCAAAAATACAAGGTGGATTTTTCAATATAAACAACAGCAAACAGATCATATTCATCATTCAACACTTCATGTAATTCTATCCCTTCCCCCACACTTCAATCAAACAGTGACCTCACTGTTTTTCAACAAATAAAACAGAGGAAAGAATAAGAAATGAATTGGATACTTCCCTGAAGTCAGTTGATTCATAATCATCAAAATTTGGCATTGCAAGAGATTTGCTTTGCTCGATTCCTGTAATCACTACAAAGAAAAACAAAAACAAAAACAAAAACAAAAACAAAATAAAAGCAGAATAAAAGCAGAAAAATAAGAAATGAGTTCACCCACAGGAACTTGGGTACTCAATAAATATACAGGCCAAATAATATAGACATCAAATAAGATCAAATAAGAGCTAGCAGGGTCTCTAGCTCTCTGGCCCCGGGCTCTGTCTGCTGCTGCCCTCAGGTGTGTCTCGCAGTGTCTCCTGGGCTGGCTGTGTATGCTCTGAACTGAGCCTATCTGAGTGATGAGACTCAGATGAAGTCTGATAGGTCATGCCAGCCCCCGTCTCTGGGCTAATGCAGCAGATGGCCGTCTTCAGCGCATCAAAGATAGTCTTTCTGAATTTCTTGTTTTCTTCTTTCTCTTCTCTGACTATCTCTGAGCTCCTGTTCTGGCGCTTCAGCTTCTTCACATCCAGCCTAAGCTGGTCCATACCATGCCGATGAAGCGCCTGTAGGAGGAGGTGGAGCAGATGTAGATGGCATCTCAAATGGAACGTCTCCAGGAAAAATATCCTGGAACTCAACCTCCTCCAATACCGGTGGCTGTGCTGGCCTGGGGTTTTTCAGCAATCCCCAGCCTTAAATGGTGCAGATGTGATCCTCTTGCACTCATACACCTCGTCATCCTGTGGAGGCTCAAAAATATTCATCCCCTTCAATAACCGAGTGATGTAGCCTCCACAACCCAGACCTCGGGTCCTCGTGTCCTCAGCCTGCCGGTATATAAAATTTGCTACCTCCACCCCGAGATCAATCCTGTAACCTCTAATAAGGCTAAACAGGTAAACATATCAAATGTAGTCACCTTGCTGTGACTCGTCTTCTTGCAGCTCAGGGTGTGTGCAATAATGTGATGGAGGAGCTTGTGCTCAACAGCACGGAATGACGTGGCCAGTGATTTTGATGGGACAAAATGCTCGTTTGATCCAGGACCAACTAGGTGGGCCCAGTAAGCCTCCTGTGTCATGTCCTCTGGCCAACTGTTTGGCAAAGTCCTGTTCTCTTCCTCACTATCATACAGTCCCATAATATGGCCTATCTGCTTCAATTTTACTTCCCGTATCTGTCCATAGGCCTGGAACTGGAAGGTGGACTCCTCACGGTCTGGATATTTTTGACCGTAGACAAGAACTCTATCGTCAGATTCTTGTAAGGCTCCCGAAGGTCAAAAATCTCAGCCATGCTGGATCTTGAATAATTCTCGAATTCTGTCTACCATATCAAACTCATCCAGCAGGCACCAGTCTAAATACTGGATATTTATAAAGTCGTTCTTGACCAGCCTTTTCTTTCTGTCCTTGCATACTGCTGACTGGACAGCAGATTTCGGGTCTCTGAACCCGATGTAGAAGCATCACCCGTTCTTGGTCTTTTTTTTTGGGGCCATTCCTGCAAATAATTTGAATTCAATTAGTATTAAGGAATGCACAATTTTCAATTTTCTAATTTATGCCTAAAATAGCTAGAACAGTTTTAGAAATAATAGGCATATAATTAGTGGAGCTATTGATCATGAACTTGTATGGGCATTTACACTTGCAAAATACAATCAAAGCTGGCAGCTTAGGCTTGCCAGCTCAGAATTGAACGTTGGAATTTTCAAATTTTTCAAACAAAATTGATTTTCAAAAATTTTTCCTTTTTGTCCCAAAATCAATTTTATACTGAAATTTTCATAAAAATTGAGCACAATTTCAAATTCCAAGTTCAATTTGAGCAAATTTGAGCTCAATGCATGAATTGGAGCTAATAAGTAGTATATAGAATTACAAATCCAGCAGCTATAACATCATCTCCACAAAACCCCAAATTCGAAATTGAAATAACCTAGACAAGCTCAAGAACCCTAACTTTCCAATTGAACACATTTCATGGATCAACATAGCACAAATTGGAATAACAATGAATAAAACCAAAATCCACTTTCAAAATATCATCAATATCATCCCAGCAATCATTTTCATTAACAACCGAAATCTATATCAATGACAGAAATTCAAACCCATATTGATAGATTATATAAAAAACAATGTAATGTAATGGATTTGAACAAAAGATTAAGAGCAAAGATCAGTTGGATTAACTTACTTGGGAAGCTGGATTCAACACAATGAAATGTGGGATTGTTGAGTGAGAGCGAGAGACTGAGTGTGAGAGAGTGATTATGAGAGAATGAGAAAGAGAGAGAGGATTCGTACCTGTTTTAAGCTTATGCACAATGTACGCCGACATTTTTGCAATGTAAGCCGGTGGCTTATAGCCAGTGTAAGTGGAAAAAATTCATACCGAGAGCTCAAAGCTGGCCGCTTATCGATTTATGCTGCCGGCCTAAATGGGTACGCCGGCCGAAAGCTGGCGGCTTTAAATCCCAGATGCCGGCCTTGATCAGGAATTTTCAGAAACCAAGAAATCCGCAATATACGTCGGCATTAAGCCGGCGGCCTTTACTTCCCTTGCCAGCGTAAATCTGGTACGCAAAAGCCGACATGTAAGCCGGCAGCCTAGACCTTTCCTAAGCCGGCCTAAATTGCGGTGCTCACCTACTCCTGTACTGACTTTCACGCCGGCACTAAGCCGGCGGCTTTGAGCCGGCCTTCCTTGTTTTCTCAGAGCTTGCTCAAGGCTGGCAGCTCTGAGCCGGCCTTCAACCTTTTGAAATTTTTTTTTTTACTATATATATATATCCTGCCACACTAATAGCTAAGTTAGTAAAAACAAACAAATAAAAATTACTCTACAATTAGACATGGGTTGCCTCCCAAGAAGCGCTTAGTTTAAAGTCGCTTAGCCCGACTTTCCTGACCTGATCATGGTTCTTTTAGATTCATGACAGCAGTAGTACTGTCAAGATTTTCCCCTTCAAAATAATGCTTGAGCAGTTGCCCATTCACTTTAAAAGTTCGATTATCCTCAGTCTTTAATTCAACTGCTCCATATGGAAAAACTCTTGCAATCTCAAACGGTCCTGACCATCTTGACCGTAATTTTCCAGGAAACAACTTCAAACGAGAATTGTAAAGTAACACTTTTTGTCCAGGAAAAAATTCTCATTTGATGATGTTCCTATCATGCCATTTCTTTGCTCGTTCCTTATAGATACGAGCGCTTTCAAATGCCTCATTCCTCCATTCTTCCAGTTGATTCAATTGGAGCAATCTCTTTTTACTTGCAGCTTTTTCATCAAAGTTAAGGAATTTTATAGCCCAAAATGCCTTGTGCTCAAGTTCTACAGGAAGATGACATGATTTACCAAAAACAAGCGTGTATGGGGACATTCCAATAGGGGTTTTAAAAGCAGTCCTGTAAGCCCATAATGCATCATCTAATTTTGAAGACCAATCTTTTCTTGATGCATTAACTGTTTTTTCCAAAATTCTTTTTATCTCCCTATTAGAAACTTCAACTTGCCCACTTGTTTGTGGATGATAGGGGGTAGTCACTTTATGTGTAACACCATATTTTGCCAAAAGTTTTTCAAATTGCCTGTTACAAAAATGAGACCCCCCATCACTAATTATAGCTCTGGGCACACCAAATTTGGTAAAAATATTCTTTTTCAAAAATTTCAAAACTACTCGGGCATCATTTGTTTGTAAAGCAACAGCTTCCGCCCATTTTGAAACATAATCAACTGCCACAAGTATATATTTATTTGAAAAAGATGAGGGAAAAGGACCCATAAAGTCAATCCCCCAAACATTAAAAAGCTCAATTACCAGAATATTGTTTTGTGGTAATTCATGTCGTTTAGAAATGTTACCTGTCCTTTGACATTGAGCACATGACATTATGAAATTCTTGCAGTCACGAAACAAGTTAGGCCAATAAAATCCAGATGACAATACTTTTGCTGCAGTCCTTTGAACACCAAAGTGTCCCCTGCTCTCTTCTTGACAATGTTCTAAAACGCTAAGCTAATCAAATTCAGGCACACATATTCTAATTATTTGGTCAGCACATTTTTTAAACAGATATGGTTCATCCCAAAAATAGTATTTTACATCATGCAAAAACTTTTTCTTTTGAGGATATGATAAACCATATGGAATAATCTTACTAACCAAATAATTCACAATATCAGCATACATGGCAAATCAAGAATCTCTACTGCATGCAACTATTCATCAGGAACTTCTCATTGATGGGAATGTCGAGACTATCAGATTCAAGTCTAGACAAATGGTCAGCAATAACATTTTCAGTTCCCTTTTTATCTTTAATTTCAAGATCAAATTCTTGCAGTAGTAAAACCTATCTAATCAACCTAGGTTTTGCATCAGCTTTAGCAAACAAATACTTGAGAGCTGCATGGTCAGTGTATACTACAACTTTAGAACCTATCAGATAAGGCCTAAATTTATCACATGCAAAGATAACAGCTAAAAGCTCTTTCTTAGTAGTGGCATAATTCTCTGGCCTCATTAAGTGTTCTACTTGCATAGTATATAACATGAAAGATCTTACCCTCGTCTCTGACCAAGTACCCTCGCCTCCAACTGCAAAGTCGCTGGCATCACACATGAGTTCGAAAGGAAGCTCCCAGTCTGGTGCAATGATTATTGTGTGGAAATGATCTTTTCCTTTAATAAATTGAATGCCTGCAAACATTTGTCATCAAAATTGAAACACCCGCATCTTTTTCCAGAAAA
>JAMXBD010003428.1:0-120317 GCA_024138025.1 Combretum micranthum | reverse complement strand
TTACAGCTCTATACATAATCTAACCACCTGTTCAGTATGACCCAATCAGACAGTCGATTGGGCCAAGGGTTCAGACCCATAGGCAGCTGGGTCAGTCGGGTTCGCGTGTCTGCCCTGGCCCCTGGCGAGCCAAGGCGATCTCATTACCATAATGTTATAGTCAGAAGTAGAACTTTCTGCCAATAATTGTATAAATTCAGCTGGCAGCGTCACGTGCTACCATGTGCTGCTGGTTTCTTTTTATTTCTTTTCCATTTCGTAGATTTCCCTCCTCGCTAGAACGCAACAGGCCATCAACAATCACTCAGATAATAATACCATGCAAATACAGTAAAACGACAATCTTAATCCCTTCAAAAGTCCAACAACCTCCTTCACATTGAAACGAATTATAAATTATAAAAAAGGGGGGGCTTCCTCGTTGTTTCGTTACTCAATTCACTGAAAACCCATCAATTTTTCCCGTGGTTTCAATTCAAGATCGAGATTTTTTGGACCATAGAGTGTAGTAGACAGCACACAAAACTGGTGTCTTGATTGAATCTTGTTAATGAGTATTTGTGAGCTTTTGATCCGGTGGTGAAAATTGTGGAGGAAATAGGCCGATGATGCGGCGGCGGGTTGCCGATTATCGGCGCCCGGTAAGGAGGAGGTTTTGGTATTGGATCTGGTTCCTTCTTGGGTTATTCTCACTTGCAGGTTTAGTTCTATTTGTACTTCACCATAATCATCATCAAGATCCGGACCTTAAGCATTCACAGGTCAAATTTCCAATACCCTTTTGCTGAATTTACCTTTTCTTAAATCTGATTCATTCATTATTGAGGATGATGTAGCTTGTTACTTAAGGGAAGGAGTGGGTCTATCTGATCGTCAATGCGTTTTTTGATTTTAGTCTATTATGTTATATATTGCTCTTCATTATACCAAAAAAATGAATCGAATTCCTATGTAGTTGAATTGCTGATTCATGGACTTACTGGGTTGTTTGTTGTCTCAATGTATATAAGCTTAGTTGTTTGCATGAAAATGCTTATATTCAAATAGGGTTTTTGTAGGGATTTAGAATTCAGTAATAGAGTGATTGGAATAAGAATGGACTATGTTTTTTTGGATTAGGAGAATTGACTATGTTTTTAGTGGGGTATTTAGTGTATTTTAATTGGCTTCGTTATTGTAGAATAAGAACCAACGATGGGTTAAATTGGCTTACAAGGAAAACTGCCATCTCTTTGAATGCTGGCTAAAGGGAAGTTGGTGCCAGTAAGATTGAACTTTATGCCATTTGGATAAGCCAAGGTTGAGAGCACAATGGGAATATGGAGCATTGGTAGTAATGTAGTGCTATACTGTGGGCTGTTTGTGGATGGTACGTCTAAAAGGTCAAGAAATTGCATTAAAAAAATCTTATTGCCTTTGAGTTTCTTTCTTTTGTTTGCATGGCTCCCTTTAATGTTCTGAACTATATCATGTTATGATCTCAGATCGATTCCATAAGAAATTGTGGAAGGTACTTAAACTTGAAGATTCTCCTACGTAATAGGTTAGACTTTTGGGTTAGGCTCTCTATTGGGACTTAGTACTTCATATTTAGTGCTACTGAGCAACGATAAAAAACCAAATGCCATGGTTGATTGGTTTGGATTGTGGAAGTAATTTTCTTTTAGATTTGTCTTGCTGTACTACCTGTGGCAGCAAATTAATGAGAGAAATATGTAATGAACTCTTAGTGACACTTCTGACCAGGAGAGTGAGGACACAGTGTGAAGCCAAGCCCTCAACCTTCCATGCTTCCTGAGGAACTCCTATGTTTTGCTTTCCATATCTCATCTTACAAAATGTGGTAGGCAAAGTGCTTCAGCAAAATTTGAGATATAAATACAACAATGGCCATGCCTTTATATGTACTCAATAACAAATGATATAGACCTTTCTGAAGCCTTTTTCTCTGTCCTCTTAATCAGTTCTTTACCCTATACATGCTTCCATGGAGTGACATCCCATAATTGCCTCATATGAACCTTTCATATCATACAAGCAAATCAATCTTAAGATGTACACCTCATCATCAGCTTAATAAGATTAATTATGTGTCTCCTAAAGAGACTGACTTATTGTTGTATACTTTTCTTTAATTTTACTGCTCGGTATTGTCTAACTTTTTTCATTGCTAAATGCTAATTGATATTCGTTAAAATTCCTTTCTATATATTGGTAGTTTTAAAGGATATTGAAATTTTTGATAAAACTACAGAGGCATTCCTTTACTTATAAGGACAGGATGGTCACATCTGTTTTCTCCTCCATCTATATTAATATACCCTTAATTGCATCATTCAAATCTGTTTCTTTGAATAAGGAAGAACATGAAGATAGTTTGGATTGCCTTCTATCAAATTAATCGTCTCCTGTATGATGAAAATTTTGACAAGCTATTTTGTCTTTGCCTTAATATTGGTTTTCTAAGCAACGTATGTATTATGCTAACCTTAACAATTGAAGCAACTTTAGCAACCTTTATGACAAGGCACAGTTCTGTATTTGATTGTATCATTCCATTGATTTGTATCCTCACTGTGCAGTTCCATTGGTTTATATCCTCAGCATGATTAATATGGCACTTGAAAAATGAATATAAGGTAAATGGAATGCTGGAAATAGAGAATATCATTAGAAGAACTATTTTTGTACTTTATTATGTTTCTTATTTAGATGCATCATCTTGGAATATCAATACATGCACCCTTTTGAAACTTGGTGCATCTATTGATATTCCAAACCCTTGTTTCCTAATGTGTTCTTTTTGAAATCTGTATCGAGGATGTCACCCTCTGAAAATATTGACCTTATCCAGAAAAAAGAGGGGGAAAAAAAAGATTAGGTATTGGTCTGCAGCGATGTGCATCATACTTAGGTTATAAACAAATCAAGTTGAGATAGATATAATTTAAAAGTTACTCAACTTGAATTTGATGAAGTTTGGAATTTTGAACTCAAGCTCAATTCAAAACAGCACAAATGAACTGTCACGCTAAATTTTTCTAAAAATTAATTTTGTTCTAACTAAAATATTATCAACATTTATAGATTACAAAACTCAAGCTTGTCTTAATAAACTACTTGAATAGCTGTAGCTCAATTTATTTGGTGTCTAATTGAATGCAAGTATTGAGCTAATTAGGTTTGGCTAATTTATACCTCCAATCCCATGATTGATTGCAGTTCAGAAACTAAATGCAAGGCATTGATTTCTTTTTAAGACTCACAACAGAAATTTATAGACTCCCAATTATTATTTAATGAGCACTCGCATTGAGCTGCAGAGGAAGTCTCATTGTTCTCTTACAAACTTTTAGCATTATCTTAGTGGGATAAGTAGTCAACTGGAGGATTTTAGGGAAGAGGGAAACTTCATATGTCACATGGCATGCTATATCTTACATTGTGACCATTTGAAAAATATACACAAATCTGTCACTGACAGATTTCTTCTAATATCATTTAGAGAACTGTTGAGGGCTCCATCCTTGTAATGATTCAAGCCTTGGGGACATTATGAATCTAATAACAAATTCATTAAATAGCCGAAAGAGGTACAATGATGTTGGATTGCTGCCCACCAGTCTTCCTAGAGGAAAAGAATGGCACAATGCTTGCCCTGTGATAATTGCTTTTTTGTGTGTTTTAATTTTCTTCCATTCCTGTGTTTACTTATCTCTTTTAAGGAGATACATTGGGAAGCCTCACTTTGTAACTGCTTGTTTCACCATTCTGCCTTATGGATAAATTGTTATGTGTTTCTGAATTTTGGTTGTTTAATCTAATTTGCTTCAATCTTCAGTAATTGTGTTGCTTTCTCTAATAATGCTCCATCCTTATTATTGAGCGCCCAAAAAAAAAAACAAAGATATGCCTCATTGGAACTGAGTGAGAGCAAGAGCATTTAACAACATACTGACATTGTGCTAGTTAAATAGTTTGTTTATGTCATCAATCATGGGGAACTTGCTCTTCTTGGGACAGAGCAGCACAAAAGCACGATTGATGACTGAGTATTGCATCCTTTTGCTTCAATAAAGTCTGAAAACTAATTTAAAATTGGTTATTGTCCAATACCCTTGGATATGTCTGCATGGCATTATGGTGATACTGATAGCTTATCGCATTAAAAGAAACATCCTATGGAACATGAAAATGAATGGAACGTTCTTGCAGACTGTTATGTTTGAAGTGTGGTGTCGTTCAAATCATAGGTCAATCAGTAGGCTGATGCCTAACAGGGTGCTGGCAGCCAGGTATCAAGGAATCACTTCTAAAGCAAAAATGTTTAGAAAAGAAACTCTGTAGTTGTGCCATAAATCTTCACAAATTTTGATAAAAAGCAAAAGTGATATATTCACTGAGCCATTTGATCAGAAAACCTACTTCCCTCAAGACCTATTGCACATAAGCTGCAGATTTCTAGGACTACATTGCATATCTTAATGTGGACCTTCTAAAGCTATCTTATCTAGCTTTTATAAAGTTTCTTTCAAAGCACATCTACTTTTCCCTTTTTGATCCTCCAGTAGATAGGGACCATATCAGCCTTTGAAAATTGAGATGTGTTGGTCTCCAATTTTCTCCACGTCAGAAAAGAAAAGGATAAGGCCATCCTATCATAAGTACCTATAAACTCACACAAAAATTAAGTTATTAATTACTAGAAAGCCTCTTCCTGAAAAGGGCAGGCTCAGGAATCAGGTTCCGCTCTAGGTATCATTTACTGTGGTTTCATGAGATAGTTAGACATATAACTGTCTTTGATTAACTATGACTGGTAATTATATAACTAACATTTTTTTTTATATCTGCTATGCTTTTGGTTAATGCATTCCTCCAGAGCTCCGTTTATCCACTTTTGTTAAACACTAGTATAAGCAAATGCCCAAAGTTGTCTCTCTGTCTTCATATTAATTAGATTGATGATTAATGTGTTCCTTATTTCCTTGCCTTGTTCAGAAGAATGCAAGCTTTGAACAGGAATCTCGCCGAGTAAATTTTTCTGAAGAAATAGGAAGTGCTACTTCGTTTTCTAGACAGTTGGCAGAACAAATGATACTTGCCAAGGCATATGTCATTATAGCAAAGGAGCATAATAACCTCCATCTCGCATGGGAGCTAAGTTCCAAGATAAGGACTTGTCAACTTTTACTTTCAAAAGCTGCTATGAAAGGAGAGTCAATCACCTTAGAAGAAGCAGAGCCAATAATTAAAAGCCTATCTACACTAATATTTAAGGCACAAGATGCGCATTATGACATTGCCACCACAATAGTAACCATGAAATCTCATATTCAAGCCCTTGAGGAGCGTGCAAATGCAGCTACCATCCAGGTATAGCATTTGGGCAACTGGCAGCTGGAGCACTTCCAAAAAGCATCCATTGTGTAAACATCAAACTCAGTGCCGACTGGCTTAAAAGGCCATCTCTGCGTGAACTTGCAGATGAGACAAGAAATTCTCCTAGGCTTGTAGACAATAATTTGTACCATTTTTGCATATTTTCAGATAATGTGATGGGTACTGCTGTGGTTGTCAATTCCACAGTTTCCAATGCTGACCATCCAAAGCAGATTGTCTTTCACATTGTAACCAATGGAGTAAACTACGGGGCAATGCAAGCATGGTTTCTGACAAATGACTTTAAAGGGGCTACGATAGAAGTACAGAATATTGAGGACTTCTCTTGGCTAAATGCTTCTTATTCGCCCATTGCAAAACAGCTTTTGGATCCAGACTTTCAAAGCTACTATTTTGGAGGGTCTCATGATGATAAAGTTGACCTGAAGTTGCGAAACCCAAAATTTGTATCCCTGTTGAATCACCTTCGGTTTTACATCCCAGAGGTCTATCCCCAGTTAGAAAAGGTAGTTTTTCTGGATGATGATGTTGTTGTTCAGAAGGAGCTGACACCCTGTTCTCATTGGAGTTGCATGGGAATGTTAATGGAGCAGTAGAGACATGTCTTGAAGCATTTCATCGCTATTACAAGTATCTTAATTTCTCAAATCCAGTTATTAGCTCGAGGTTTGATCCCCAAGCATGTGGATGGGCATTTGGAATGAATGTCTTTGATTTAATAGCATGGAGAAAAGCAAATGTTACTGCTCGATATCATTATTGGCAGCAGCAAAATGCAGATCAGACACTCTGGAAATTGGGCACACTTCCTCCTGCACTTTTGGTTTTTATGGCTGACAGAGCCGACTGGACCGAAGATGGCATGTATTAGGTTTGGGATATGATATGAATATTGATAATCGACTGATAGAAAGTGCAGCAGTTATTCACTATAATGGCAATATGAAACCATGGTTGAAGATTGCTATTGGTAGGTATAAACCTTTGTGGGAAAAGTATATAAATGCAAGCCATCCATATATAAGAGATTGTGTGACAAGCTGATATTTAATTGCAAAGAGTTTGTGCGATCAAAAGTTTTAATCTCAGTCCAGATCGCTACTCTTCCGGTAAGACGTTGAAGTTTTGACTTTGTTAGGAGCTTTCTTTACAGTTGCACTATAGTGTCAATTCTAGAACGATTCTTATAGATGAGGAAAAAATGGAAGTGTTATACATGAGAGGTTGAGAGGAATTGAAATTTTTTGGCTGATGCTTTTTCTGTTGCGCTTCTGCACAATGTATGATTATTTTTTTGCTTTAGCAAATCTGTAATAATGTCAGGTTATTTAAGATTATATAACAGCAGCTCAAAACGCATAAATATCCCAAACATACCCCTTGTCTAGCTAGTTTTCTTTGTTTGGTAAGAAGCCTTTTCACGTTGGATTGCTTCATGCCGACCCCATTCCCTTTGCATGAGAAAAAATTTAATATTTGAACCTGTATGTTTCTTTGCATTTCTGGGCTTATACCTGCAGGTACCTTGCCTGTGGAACAGTTATCCATGCATCTCCGGTTAAACAAATATGGTAATATCATACTCGAAAATCTCCTGTGCAGTTACACACACAGACACTTGCAAATAAGCAAATTGCATTCACTACGACAACTTTCTTTATCTGCAAAATCCACCGTGATCTATGCAGCTGGTTTGGCGAATAGCATGGTGCACATTGTCTTGTTATTCATGTTTTTGACCTGGTTGTTGATTACTTTCTGTAAGTTTCATTCCGTGGAATGGTTGGCACAGCTAGTTTGTTTAATAAAGATTGTAGCCTTTTCCTTGTATGAACATGGTTTGACAGGGGCCAAACTTCAGCTTTTCAGGATCGTGGGCACTACAAAAGAACTTTACTCATTATTTGTAATTAATTACCTCTCATTTAGGTACTATAAATGAACTCAAGAAGTTTGTAGGTAGTAAATTGATACTTGTAACTTCAAGTAGTTAATTTCATGAATTAATGAAGTTAATTACCAAATGTGACATTCTTGCCTTGTCTTATTTCTCTACCCTATTATTTGGACACGTATTAATAAAACAAGATGGCTCATAAGAAGAGCATGATTTACTCTATCTTGTCCTGTAATATTAACTTCAGAACCTAATCATTTTTGAGGTCTTAAATGGGATGCTGAATCTTGGAACAAAGAAAACTGGAAATTGAATCAGTGATCATTATAGATATTGGGTAGAAAAAGTGGTTATTAAATTTATGGGGTAGCATTGCTCAAGCTTGCTCAAAAGATGATGCATCAATTTGGAAGTATTTCCATAAATTTCCCTCTAAATGAATTTATTTGCGAAAACGTCCCAGATCATGTCCGTATTCTGTCCTAAAACAGTTTACACATTACTATTCGGCTCAAAATGGCTAATCCTATGGTCAAATTGATCCAAAATTTTTTATTCAAGCTTAAAAAGTGAAAAACAAAAAAGTAAAACTTCCCTGGTTGATTGCAATAGGTAAATGATGAGCGCTATTAGTTGGTTGCAATTCCTCTTTTATTGACCGATTCAATGTTAATGAACTGGTCCTTCAGCAAAACTTGAGTCAGATGATCTTAACTGGATATTATTGACAAGGAAGTGGGACATGTCCAGGAACTAGTCTGACTTCTGTAAATTGGTTATTTGGTAAAGGTATGTGCACATGTTGTCCTCTACTACTATCACCTTCTAGGGACTGGATCCCTTTTTTATCATCCAAGAATATGCAGAGCTCAGTATGGTAGAATTCAAGTGCATATAATTTTGTTTGAGGGAAAGGTTGTTTTAAACGTGCCCCCACTCCTAAGTGCTGGATTAATGCTTGCTTCAACCTAACATAAAAGGTGTAGCTCTCTTTTATTAGCCGATTCGTTCCACTATAATGTTGTTATAAACAATCTGCCGTGGCCTTCCCCTCTCGAGATCCAATTTGCATAATCACTGTTCTTCAATTAAGGAGTTATGTTGATTCCCTTTCCATGTATATTGCGAAATATTCAGACGCCACACGAAATTCCAGGGTGGTTTGGTTGGGGGGTTTGATGATTTTTGCCTTTAGAAGATCTATAAAAATAGTATAGCTTCCACCATAAACTACATATGCAGTTATCTACTTAAAAAGAAATGTTATCCGTGTTATTAAATCAATATCAAAGTTGGGGATGGCCACTCCACCACAAATTGCAGTTTAATCTGAACCGTGTGCATTTAGTATAAGCAAAGAAAAGATAGATTATGACTCAATGTTGTGTCTTTTTCTCAAAGTTGTAAACTTCTATTAAAAATGTAATGTTACTTGAGAATAATTGTTTCAATGCGATCGTTATTCCTTAATTGTGATTCAAATGGAACAAAACTATTTTGAATGGTTCAACTAGAATATAAAATGAAGTTTGGTCATGCCATCATAATCAAACACGCAATATATCAGCACAAGATTGATAACAGAGATGAGATGCTCATCAAGTTGAATTAAGCAGTGACAAAAACAAAGATTTATCACAAAGTTGACAAAAAAGGAAAAATTATAAGGATGACCATGACATGACACCATTAATAGACTTGAGACATCCGAAGCACCTCTAAGAAATATTTTGTGTCATATATACAAATGCTTCTAGAACTGGGTTTAAGCATAAACTCATTCTGCACAGTGAGACTTGCTGTGTACATGCTAGTTTTACCATATTGCAATCTCTGAACGTCCTCCTTCTGTTGCACATGCTCGGAACATTCCTGTTGTATTAAAGGGCATGGTGACTTCTCCTGTTGCAGAAACTGCGACGAGACCAACATTCCCCTTAGGAACACGCTTATGGACGACATAATCTGTTGCTTCCTGCAGAGAGAGTCCCTTGAACTCCATAAGTGCAGCAACATCCCTTGCAACGGTACCACGGATGATTGCTTCACCCTTGCCTGTGGCAGACACTGCACAGAGATTGTTGGCATATGTGCCAGCACCTATAATTGGTGTGTCTCCAATTCTACCGGCCATTTTGTTGACTAATCCACCAGTAGAAGTAGCAGCAGCTAGATTGCCTTTGTTGTCAACAGCCACACATCCGACAGTTCCTATCTGGCTATCACCATCTGCAATGCTGTCTTTCTTCACATGCTTCTCTGCATTGAAATCAATCTGCGGTTTTACAAGAAAACAATGAGCATTCAAGTATTCATACCATCTATCAAAAGAAAAAATATCCCCTATTTCGTTGAAGCCTTGATTGCAAAGCAATTTGGAGCATATGAGAAATTCTTATTCATCTTTCTATGTCAATATAACATGTTTGAATTAACTGTTAGGCAAACACTTCATCAACTACATATAATTGTATAAAATAGTCATGAAATCACACATATCATTGTGGAAGGAAAGACAAGGGAAAATACCTGCACTTTGTTCTGCTCTTTTGCCTGCTTCAGCCTTTCAACATTATCTGGAGTGACCAAATGACTAGGATCTACAGTTTCAACACCCTTGCATTTTTAAAGTCAGCAGATGATTTTGGAGAGATTAACTTCTCATTATTGAAAAGAAAATAAGTAAAAAAGCAGAATTTTCCAATGTCCCAGAGTGCATTTTATGAGCTTATCTACAAGGGACTACATGATGTGGTAAGAACTATAAGGACCAACTCCCTAAGAGAACAGAGAATTCTTAAAAGAATTTTGGAGCAATTATAGGGATAAACACCTATTTCATTGTGAAATTAGACATCATTGAGCATATCCATGGGCACATGTGCATCTTCTTGTACACTGATGAACTCTTGTTTTTCTATCCATAGGACATTAATGCTGTCATTTATTAGCACAACTTATAAAGCCCATATTGAAGTAAATCCCTTTTAACCGAAAAATAAAAGAGTGCATGTGCATATCCATGCTTTTGTGTGTGCACATATGTGTGTGTGAGAGAGAGAGAGAGATTTGATCAAACAAAAGGAAAGAAACTAGGTCAGATACACTATAAGTGTTCCCAGTATAAGAAATGAATTTAATTACTTGTTCCCTTGCAAATTGTTCTGCTCCATCAAATGCAAGATAAATGTGGTGTTTTCTCCATGACTATTCGTGCTAAAGATATGGCATTAACAACGGTTGTAAGCCCAGAAACAGCTCCACATTTCATTGTATTTCCATCCATAATACAAGCTTCCATTTCAACCGTGCCATTACAGGTCAAGACGGAACCCCTACCAGCATTGAAGTGTGGGTTATTTTCCAGCTCACGAACCTGGTATAACCATTTAAACTGAGTGAAGCCAAGCAGTTACACAAGGAATCTATTAAGCAAATGCTTAAGCTATTGTCCACTGCATGTGACAGAATGTGTAAAAAGACTTGCTTCAACAGAGTAAATCATCTCTTATGTTTTGCAAATTTATGTCCATTTAAAAAGTCCTTCATGTGATAGAGATTGTTCTACTTAAAGAAAGTATTGACAAATAAATAATACCACACCAAATCTAATAGGCTCAATGTTTTAAATCAGTTACTTGTGGGACTACACTCAAACATGATATGGAGCTAGGAGATCAATAGTTCGAAAGTCATTTCACCTCCAATTAATTAATTCATCCTCTTGAGTTCTTCAATAAAGTTTCAACTCACCATTGAGGAAAAGTGCTAAGTATAAATATGAAATCAATCCAAATCTACATGATTGAGCTTTTAAATCATATGGTTATAGAACTAAACCAACAAAAAAAAACCGTGCGCTAGTTTCTACAAGCACATCTGATTTTATGCTCTGCAAAAAATAATGTTAAGTAGATATAATTTCCTCTTCCAAACTCTTCATCATTGCTTCTTACCGAGAGGTCACCTAGAACCCAACCCAGTATTGGAACTTAGGTGCGTTTGGCTTGTTGTTTTGGCCTTAGTTTGGCATCTGTTTTATATTTATTTCAATCAAATTCTTTATCAAAAACATATACGGATGAAAAAAAAAAATGATATTTTACTTATAACCAGACTATATAAATCTGATACAAATAAGATACACATACAAATAAGATAGAGTAAGATACACATACAAATAAAATAGAGATACAAATTAGATACAAATAACATATAGGTTAAAAACAAACCATTTAAATAGACCCTTGATATCAAGAGAATGGATACAAGACCATGCTTCTGGCCACACAATCTGATGTCCAACCTTACTACAAAACGATTATATAAAAGCAGGTGACCATTCGATTGCTCTCTTTACCTCTATACTTTTTCTACAAATCACAGTTTTGCATGACAACAATGCATACCTAATTCTATGTACTTTTAATCTATTTAGACAAACACTTAAAGCTAAATAAGCTCACAAGCAACTCAGATCATCCAGCAATTTTCCTGAAAGTGCACCTAAATTGTATATGGAGAAGACTCCAATATATAACAATCCACCTGGAATGAGTTATATGCGCAACAAAGCAACAGTTTTTCATTTATAGGACTGACATGTATCACATGATCTGGCATTATGACATCAAGTTATGAAGCTTTTGATGTGTGAAAAAGTATCAATTCCACTTTCTACTACCTTAATAATCCGTCCAAACTGAAAAATCCTAAACCCGAAAACTCTATCATTTATAACTCTTGGTGTGTTTGTACAATAATAAACATATAAAAAGGAAAGACCATCTGGGTCATAGTCATAATGATGAGAAAATATCATTATAGAAGATATGTGGTGTTACTGTTGTGTTACCACAAGCTCAACAACGTCTAAGGGTGAAGCTTTGCACTTGAGAGCATCGACACCGAGTCGGAGGCAGTGGCGTAGACAGGCCTCTCTAGGGAGGCGGCGTTCCGGTGGCAGAGAGAGTGGTATGTCACCTGCCCCACCGTGCAGTGCTATGGCCCATCCCATTTCCTTCCTATTCCTCCCAACTCACCTCTCAACTCCCGCCGGAGTCTTTGCTCTTCTTTCACCAAACCTTTTGGCCCTGTGTGTTGTGTCTAGAGTTTAGACAAATGGGAATTTCAACTGTGTGTGTATATATATATATATAGGGCCTGTCTCGGCCCCTGTCACGGCACTGAAAAATTATTAAATAATTGATTAGCTTTAGAAGATATAAAATTTTTATGAAAGGGGAAAAAATGATATTTTAATATAAAATTTTAAAAAGACCAGTTAATTTAAAATTAATAATTTTTTAAAGTATAATTGAATATCAAATATATTCTCTTGAATTATCTATAACTATAATGATGTACTTATTTCATAAAATTAGAATATGTTATTCCAATAGAATGTACAAATTTGAATTTATTATGGTTATAATCAATATATTATTAATTACCTTAACTAATAAATAACTTGATAATAGAATTGAACTAATTAGTAAAACAAAAGAGGGAAAAAAAAAAAAAAGGAATGTTTGGCATATTAAAGTCTAAAACCTAAAGTTAACTTATTTGTAAACACACCACAACAATCAAAATATGACATGATCAATCTAATTATATTTTCATGAAAAATACAAACCTTAACAAAAAAAATTTAAAATAAAATAATTAAAAAATATGTTTGAATTTTTTTTAATATGTAAAATTGTTTAGTTGGTTTCGAACTATATAATTTGATTTAGAATTCTGAATACAACCACAAAAGGTTTACTCTTCACTAAACTTAACTGCAGATGAAACAGTTTTGGAAAAAACAATAAAAGAAAAAATCGAAATTTTGATTTGATTCTATCATTATTCGATGAGTATTTTCTGCAGCCCTATTTTGCAATATTTACCAATCATGTCACTTCGTCCAAGAATTGAGACGACCCAATTGAAAATTTCAAAATCAGGCAAAATAGAAGCAAAATGCCCAGACTCAAAACTCTAATCCCCCTATCCTTGCACCGTCCGTTGACGTCGTCCGGAGAAGCGACCTTGCCAGAAAAACAAGAGAAGGTTGGGTCAAATAATCCTACATGTCTTCATCTACGAGTTTTGGTGTTCGCCTATCCATATTTTGGGACCCAACCTGTTCTTTTTTGACATCCCTTCGCTGTTTATCGTATTGCAGTCTAAATTTGGTTGTTAATTCCAGGTTGAATTTGAGCTGGACATGATCATTTTAAAATTAAATAATAGAATTAGATGTTTGTTATACTTCCCTCAACAATTTAAGTAATGTAGTAACTTATTCATCATATAAAATTTTTTATATATTATCAAATATATATCAATGAACGGCCACATAATTAAAATAGAATTAATTTTTTTGTTTAGGATACTAATTGAAATTAATTCCTTAAATAAAGTCAAAATAAAAATAATTATCAATATGCCATACCAAAATCACAGGATATACGAGTCACAGTAAATGCATGTATATCGCGTTTTTAAAACTCGATATATGCATGCATATCATGACTAACGTACAGAGCAATATCGTGATTATTAATCGCGATATCTGTAGAAAATATTTATATTACAATTATTAATAGCGATATTGTGACCGTAGTCAAACATTAAATCATAATTATTTCATGTGATTTTTGTATAAAATTAAATATCATGTTTCTTAAACTCGATTTTGCAACTACAAATTAGTAATTAATTCTATTCAAATAATATATTAGTAATTATTTTGTATAGAAATCTTAGATATATTTAACTTTAAATATAAACTCTGCATGGACTGCATCTAATTTGGGCATACAAGCCCTCAATATTAAAAGTAGAGGGTATCCAACTAATTATGATAGTTTTCAAAGATAGTACATGCAATTTACTCTAATGAATAAATAAATAAATCTATTAAAATACCTAAAATAGATTTTTTTTTTTTTTTTTGCAACAAAACATTTAAACTAGATTATGGTATAGTTTAACGTGTACATATTGAGTAAAGAATAACCTGACTAAACATTTTCTCTTCAAATAATAATCAACGTACAACCTATGATATGGAAAAAGATTACACTGGAAATATTCAAGCTTGTAGATTAAAAAAAAAAAACCCGGAAAAAAAAAAGTTGGCTTAAATTTAAGAGACAGGTATTGGTGCAGGCACATCGTTTTTACCTAAATATGCTTAAATATATACATACAAAAAATTTATAATATGTTTTAGTATATAATAGAATAAAGTATTGTATTAAACATAAAATAATCACATTTTTAAGGCTTTAAGAATTATATGAAACTTTATTTAAAAGACTAGAAAATTATTTAGGTTAAATATAATATAATTTTATTATATATTTAGTCCATGATTCATTTAAATAGTCCATGACGAATTAATTCATTTAAATGGACCCAAACTTTAAACTTTAAGATAAATTTTTGTGTCAACATGATCAAGAAATAAGCTAACAACCTAATTCTTAATACATGAAAGGTCTGGGTTCAAAGCCTTTTATTTTTCAAACATGCATATGATATGTGACATTCCCCTATTGTCCTACGTCATCCACGTTAACATGATTTCGTCATCTCCCTCCTCAAGACAAGAGGAACATGTGCATATCCATGGCCAATAGAGCTATTTTGAAGCCATTTGTGGTCATTTTATTTGGCAATTTCACCAAAATAATTGCAAAATAGGCATGGAATACTTTAATTTGGTATTAAATTTGCAAGATATCTTAGGTCTTTCTAGATCAAATCGAAGTGTAAAAATTGGGAAAATCAATATCTTATTTTTCAAAAATATCAAGACTGATTACGAAATTGTATTTTTGTAGGAACTTGAAAGATATTGGAAGCTTATAATTGTTCTTTTGATTGAGGATATCACATTTAAGCGAAAGATAACACCCAATTTTGATACAATTCTCAAGTTCCACAATGTTTGTTATATGATCAATTCCACTTGACATTCACTATAAACTTAAATTCGTATTCTTAGGTCTGACTTAAGGTTTCGAGGATCTTTCTTCAAAATTTTTGTTTCGCAGACAATATTGGAGGAATTTATCGCTATAGGAAGATTAAGGAGTCAATAGCTTTGGAATGATAGTAAAGCCCTCTCTAAGGGGCACCAGGTCATCAATGAACACTTGCCACCTTTGACCACCACTGAAGAGCATGAAACTACTGCCACTATATGTCCTTAGTCAAAACTGACCTCATCAAACCACTTGCTAGCCCTAGTCAAAGCCCCAACCATCGTTGGCTATCAAACAGCAACCTCTAACTTTCGATCATGGTCAACTAAATTAGGTTTACCGGTCTAAGATATATGTCATGTGGATTGTTCTATTGAGTTATTTGTGAAGTTATTTATGATCCAAGCTACCATATTAATTCCATGTATTATTGAGAAGTCAATTCCTACTTTGTCTAAATATTTAATATTGAGTCATATATCATATGTCTTATTTCATTTGGTACCTTGTTATTTAGTCGGTGACCAATTATATTAGATCCGATATGCTCCAAACTTGGTTTAAGATATAATAGGCCTTGTCGCTTGATTTGTAATGAAAATAAAGATATGAAAGGCATTATTATCAGATATTAGGCACCAATAACAATCCGAGCCCCACACACTACTCTCTCTCTCTCTCTCACTCACTTGATATGACACACAAGCTAGATTGAGTGAATGTTTGTCACAATCACAATAGATTGATAAGAACTAAGTATTTTGCCCTCAAAATAGAAAAGAAAATGAAGAGGTTGTTAAATGTAATGAATTCATTAGGGTTTACAACATAAGAGTAGGTATTTATATAACCCCTCATTAATAGCAAACTTGTAAATAATACAACTTAATTAAAAAAAAAATTCATGCAAGAGGCAAAATACTCATGAGTGTGAGCAAGGGTGTGATTAGCTCGGATCTTCGCTTCTATAATGATTATAGGCTTGATCATAATTGTAATGGCCTCTACTCTTCACTCCAGTGTTGATCATGGGTGTGACCAAAGGCATGATTGCTTCTGTTTGCTCTGAAACTTGCTATGGCCTATATCACGGCCATGATTGGCTTGTTTTCTTCATTTTCTTCATAAATGTCTTCTAAATTTCTACAAACTGATTGATGCCCATTGAAGTGATGGATACCAAAGCCGTATTGAAAATTATACTCATCTTTAGTAGGTTGATTTGATAGAATTTTTAAAGTTAAGTTTTTTAATTCCTTAACTCTAGCTCTTGATATTAGCCCTACTGGAAGTTGATTCCTATCATTTCCCCCTAGTTACTGAAAATTTGACCTCAAATCTTGTGGGCTGACTTCTTCACCATATGGCACATAAGGCGTGAGATCTGCAACATAAAAAGTAGTTGAAACTCCATAATCACCTAATAATTCTAGCTTGTAGGCATTATTGTTGATGCATTCAAGAACTCAAAATGGTCCATCTGCTTCTAGACACAAATTATGATCGCGCTTGTTTGGAAAATCTCTCCTTTCTAAGGTGAATCCACACCATATTTCCTGGTTGAAAGATCTTGAATTTTCTACCCTAATCACCTCATGTGTTTTGGTAAATGATCTGTGACTTGCTAGAACTGCTTCAGGATCTCCTTGGATCTTTCAACCTTGTTCAGACTTTCATCTTTAAAGCTAGTATAGATACCATATCAAGTGGAATGGTAGGATTGTATCCATACACGATCTTAAATGGTGTCTTGCTAGTAAAACTATGTACGGTCCTATTATAGGCAAATTCTACAATAGGAAGGCACAAATCTCAATCAAGCAAAGTACCAAGACTTTTGTTAACAACTTTAGTCTAGCCATCTGTCTAAGCATGAAAGGCAATGCTAAAAAGTAATCTGGTTCCAAGCCTTCTCCATATTGTCTTCTATAAGTAACTATGGAATTTTATATCATGATCTAGAACAACACTATGAGGAACTCCATAAAGTCACACAATTTCTTGCAAGAAAAGGTTAGTAATAAAAACAACATCATCAATATGATGATAAGGCACAAAATGCACTAAATATATCCACCACCACCATGACATGATCCTTTCCCTTCACAGTCTTTGGAAATCTCAACACAAAATCCATCAACACATCTACCCAAGGCTATGTAGGTAACGGCAGAGGCATATACATCCCAAAGGGCTCCTTCCAACTCTTAGCCCGTTTGTAAGTAGCACAACATTCCACAACTCAATTCACATTACTCCTCATTTTAGGCTAATAGAAATGCTCCTTCAAAATTTCAAGAGTCTTTTTCTCTCTAAAATGGCTTGACAATCCTCCAACATAAGCTTCCTTAACCAACAATTCTCTCAAAGAACATCTAGGTATACACAACTTACCCTGCTTGAACAAATAGCCCTTATGCATAAAATACCCATCTATAGATCTCCCTTCAACGCATTTAGCTACTATAGATGCAAAATCATCATCGCTAGCATACAGCTTAACAATAACTCCAAATCTTAGAAATCTAGAATGTAAAGAAGTAATCAATGAATACCTATGGGATAATGCATTGGCGACTACATTCAAGCCTTCTTTCTTGTATTTGGTCAAATAACTGAACCGCTCTACAAACTCTATCAATCTAGCATGTCTTTGAGATAATTTGTTATGGCTCTTCAAGTGTTTCATGGACACATGATCGATGTAGAAAAAAACTCACATGGAATGAGATAATGTTGCCAAGTGGTAAGAACTTGGATCAAAGAATAAAGCTCTTTGTCATAAACAAAATAATTCAATGTTGCCCCTCTCAATTTCTCACTAAAATAAGCAATGGAACGCCACTCTTGCATCAACACAGCACCTATAAGTCCTAAAGCATCACACTTCAATTCAAAGACCTTTTCAAAGCTAGGTAACACAAGTAGTGGAGTAATAGTCAGCTTATGTTTGATCTCTTCAAAACTCCTTTAGGCCTTTTTTATTCCACTTAAATGCTTCTCCCTTCTTGGTAAGCGCAATAAGTGGCGCAACAGTAGAGCTAAAGTTCCAAATGAACCGCCTATAGAATGAACCAAGTCTATGGAAACTTCACACCTCGGATATATTTTAGGGAATGGGTCATTCAATGATAGCCTTAATCTTCTCCTAATCTACATGAATTTCATCTCTCAACACTACAAATCCCAAAAACATGGCTTCGTCTTGACAAAGCACACATTTGGCCAAATTGCCATACCACTTCTCCTCTCTCAACACTTTATACACAACAATCAAGTGCCCTACATGCTCTTTTAGATTAACACTATATATGAGAATACTATCAAAATATACAACAATAAAATTACTAATGAATTCCCTCAAGACATGATTCATAGTCGCATAAAAGTACTAGGAGCATTAGTGAGTCCAAATAACACAAGCCATTCATAGAGACCACACTTGGTTTTAAAGGTTATCTTCCACTCATCGCCTAGCCTCATTCGAATCTGATGATAACCACTCCTCAAATCATGATAAAGATATGAGTAGTGTCTATATATTTGGATTTTGGTAATTTGGTGCCTAATATTTGATTTTGGGAAAAAAAGTGCCCTTACTTTCAAAATCAAGGCATTTTAATGTCCCCACACATTTAAAATTGGACACTTTAGGCACCTAAAATGCCTTGATTTTGAAAGTACAAGAACTTTTTTACCCCGAACCAAACATTGGTCACCATATTGCCAAACAGTGATAGTACAAGCAATTCTCGTACCATTATCACCTTCAAATCTATCTTAGAGAATATCTTGGCACCATGGAGTTCATCAAGCATTCCATCCAATCTAGGTAATAGATAACGGTATTTAATAGTAACTGATTGATGATGTGGACACCAATACACATCCGCCATTTACCATCCTTCTTCAGTACTAATAAAGCTGGTATCGAACATGGACTCATGCTTTCCCTCATGAATCCTTTCTCCATTAACTCATCAACTTGTCACTTGAGCTCCTTCTGGATTCATTCGGTTAGTAGGCTTATTAGGTAATGTTGCCTGTGAAATTAGATCTATGGCATGCTCAATTCCTTGTATAGGAGACAATCCTAGTGGTAACTCCTTAGGAAAAACATCAGCAAAGCATTTCAAAAGACGTTGAATCACTTAGGTAGAGTCGTTTGGTTATCAACCCCTAATATCTATCTAAGTTGCAATAAGAACAGTTCTCCTTAATCAATAGCTTGCATCAACTCAGCTTTAGTCATCATCAAGGCCTCCTTCTTAGATGATTAATCTCAAAATATGTGATCCTGACTCAACTGGACTCATAAGCCTTATAAGTATCTTCTTGCCATCCTTCACAAAGGCATAAGTATTTTTGTAGCCATCATGAAGAGCTCGTCGATCAAAAAGCCAAGGTTCTACCCAAGAGAATATGAGTAGCACTCATGAGTAGAGCATCACACAGGATCTCATCTCCATATCTTCCTAAAATCGAGACAGTACTTTAACCTATCAGTCAGCTGAAGTGAACCCTTGTCACACAGCTAATGTAGCTTATATGGATGTAGATGTGGAATAGTAGGAAGTTTAAGTCTCTCAACTATAGAAACAATTGCAGCATTCATACTTCCTCCATCAATAGTAACTCACAAACTGCATGCTTCACCTTACACTTAATATGAAATATATTTTCTCTCTGCTCATCATCTGTAGTTAAGCTACATTAAGGCCTACCTCAGTACTAAAGACATGTTAGTAGTAGGACTTAACACTTATGCAATACCATCTTCCTCCTTGTCAAATTCTACCATTAGATTTTCCTCTCCTCTTTTCTATCCTCACTCATAACTTCTAGCTCCGCATGTTTCGACACAATAACCATAATCTTCATTTTGACACTGATGAGCAATGTGTCCATACTCAAACACTTGAAGCATTTTACCTGGCTACTACATCTTCTAGTTGTCTATGCCTCGGTATTGGCACCACTAGTATTAGCAACCGCCTTGCCTCGTTGTCATCTCATCTATCCATCTTCCCGTTATTTCTACTACCTTCTCTTTTCAATCTTCTCTTTGAAAATGATTAATTGAACCTAGATCCTCTATTGAAAGGTAATGAGGATTGACATAGAATTCTCTTTCGTTGCCTTTTGACCTTGCAAGCTAGTTGATAGGTTCCTGTAATGTGTGAGAACTCCAAAGTTTCACAACACTTACAATCTCAAACTTCAACCTAGTTATGAAGCAGGACTATAGTTTTCTCTTGAGGCTCTTCCACATTGCACTCGATTATCAACATTTCAAACTCCTTAACATTATCCTTTACACTCATTCCACCCTAGCCAAAAGTACAACCTCAAGATAACTCCTATCGATAATAGTCGGGAACAAATCTTATGCATGACCTATTCATCATTTGCCATGTGATAATTTCAGCTTCTCCACTCTCCTCCTATACTCAAAATTAGTTACCATAGTGCGGCATACTTGAAGAATTCTAATGGTACAAGTCGAACCTTAGTAAGTTCATCATATTCACAACACTCAAAGATTTGTTCTACATGTCATTCTCAATCTAAGTAGTAATCAAGTGATCCTCTTTGAAAGGTGGATCTTAATCTTAACATTTAGTTCCCCTATGGGTTTAAACTTCCCAGGCAACAAAATTGTCACCTCCACCTTCGACTAGAGGTTGTCCTCTTAAATGCCAGTACTTGTTCCATCAAAATAGTTAATTAATCAAGGCGTGATTAGTGGTCATGTAGTAGCTTCTCTAGAATTTCGCCCCTGATTAGCTGGGTTTTTACCATACACACTTTTTTGGACATACTAGCTCAAACACCAATGCAACACTTCACAAGAATTTTATCAAACACTTGGTATGTGAGAATATCACCCTACTTCCAATATAATTCCAATGTCACAACAACCAGCAATGCCATAATACTCCACAACACAACTATCAACACAATGCAACAATAATCACCACTCAAATGATTCAATACTAAAGAAGGACTTGGTTGAGACATTTCATCAAACACTTGGTATGTACTCTTCCAAACCATAAGAGCACAACACAAACAAGATCACAACTTCTCAATACTCCAATGTAGTAATGGTAACAACAATATTACAAGATTCTATAACTCAATCCACTACTACAAGTACTAGATCTTCAACTTCAACAAGAAGCACATTATTTTTAGGTTTTCTACACAACACTTACCTTGTCGTAACTTGGGAGTTCTGATACAAAGATGATGCGCTTCCAAACCTAGTTTAAGATATATATGCCATGTAGCTTGATTTATAATGAAAATAAAGATATGAATGCATTATTATCATATATTAGGCATAATAACAACCCGAGATACACACTCTCTCTCACTTGATATGACACACAAACTAGATCGAGTGGTTGTTCGCCACAATCACAATAGATTGATAAGAATTAGGTATTTTCTCTCAAAATAGAAAGACAAAATGAAGAGGGTCTGAATGTAATGACTTTTTAAGGTTTACAACTGTAAGAGTAGGTATTTATATAACCACTCATTAATGGTAAACTTGTAAATAATATAACTTAATTAAAATAAATTTCATGTAAGAGTAGAACACTGATTCACGGGTGTAATCAAGGGTGTGATCGCCTTGGATCTTCGCTTCAACAATGATCATAAGTGTGATCATGGCCATGATGGCCTCTGTTATTCACTCTAATGTTGATCACGGGCATGGCTAAGGCCGTGATGGGCTAATTACGAGCATAACCAAGGGTGTTATCACCTCTGTTTGCTCCAAAACTTGCCACGACTTGTATCATGGCCATGATTGACTTGTTTTCTTCATAATTTTCTTCTAAATTTCAACAAATTAATTGACGCCCATTGGAGTGATTGATAACAATGCCGTATTGAAAATTATACTCATCTTTAGTAGGTGGATTTGATAGAATTCTTAAAGCTAAGTTTTATAACCCTTTATCTGCCAAAAAAAAAAAAAAAAGTCTTGTAATCCCTTAACTTTAGCTCTTATAATTGGTTCTACTGGAAGTTGATTCCTATCAATATCACTGTAGGACTATCCTATGTGTCTATGAATAGGTTGAGTCATGTCTCTATTATATCATGTTATGAGTTCAATAGAGTTGTTTCCTTGTTTATGAGTACTGATTTTGTGCTACTCTCCTTTAAATATTGAGTATTTATTTCTTTTTAATTGTTGTATTCTTATCAATCTATTGAATAGATCATGGTGAACTTGTTGATTGAATCTTTCAATTCTTTTAACATCCATGATAGATTTATAGGTCATGAATTATATCAATTTATATTTCAATTACAACCCATTTCATTTTTAATGTTCATGACATCTATCAAATATCAATTACATCCGTATCCTTAATTTTGTACTCATTCTAATAAAATCCACAAATCTCATTGAATTTGCATCAATTGATATCAGAGTAAAGGTTCCGCTTTTTATGGCAAGTTCGACAATCTCTTCATATTTCAGTTTTTTAGAAATAGGGGTATTTGTTGTACGTGGAGATTTGTGGATTGACATGCATCAAATTGTTAGGTTTTAGATCTCATATCTAATTAAATCTAGCATGGTTATATCAAGATTAAGATTAGTGGTTTATTGAGATTTCAATTCATCATGTAGGAAATGTAGAGCTTTGTGTACATATATGATCTTTTTAGAGGCATAGAAATTTTACATAAATGGAAGGGTAGAACAATGTGTTTTGTTATTTAAATTTTGATACCTACCATGTCAATTTAATTTTCCACCCCATGGTTGATTTGGCCTTGAAACCATTGAAAACCTTATAAATTTGCTTAATAATAAAATAATTTGGGTAACAAAACAAGTAAAGGTAGCTTTCCCATTAAAACTAAATATTGGCATGAAGTTTTATGTGACGTTAATTAATATTACAATTGTCACATATTTTTGGGCAAGTTGTGGAGGTTGAATTGCCATATACCATCAAATTAACATATATTTCTTTGGACATAAGAGATGAAAGGCAAACTATATTGGATATGAGAAAACTTAAATACAATACTAAGAAGGATGGTGCGAGTGGATATAAGAAATAGAAACTGCAATGTTATTAAAAAAGAATATACAAAGGTTATAAGGATTTATTATGGATATTGAAAAGACTTCAAAGAAAGAATTTTATAGAACAAGATAAATGAGGAAAGAGTGCCTATTATTGATAATCTTTAAAGTAATTAGGGTGAAATCTTTTTTAAAAGCTTTAGAATTGGATCAGAAATTACAACACCAATTCATGGCTTTCCTCCATCACAACAATCCATGATCAACATGTTATTTCTTTATTCACTTTGAAAGAGCATTTTGACTTGAACATTTGCAATGATAGAGTGCATGATGAATAGAAGGAATACAAGTTGCAGATGGCGATCTAAGCATCATTGAGATATTGTAAGACTAAGATATTTTCTTTTCATAGGTTTATCTTTGATTTATGACATTACATTTTCCAAGATTTCAGGATGAATTTTTTTCAGCATTACACCAATAATAAGAGTCATTTTAGTCTAATGAAGAGTGAAGGAAGAAGTTAAAAATTGAGCTAAAACAAAAGAGCTTTCGCATATCAAAATACCAGGAGGAATGGAACAAATCCGAAGAGATCCTGCAAATCTAACCATGATGGAACACCTAAAGAAGAGGACCAATTAGACCAACAATCGACCGCCATAGGTCAACTAGCCTTAATCAACTGGCCTAGGTCAACTAGTTAAGATATTGGTTACATAGATTGCTCCATTAATTTCATTTGTGAAGCTGCCAATGGTCCAAGCGGCTATATTAATTCCATGTATTATTGATAGTGATAAGTCAATTTTCTATATTAATTTTCCATGTATTATTCTAAATATCTTATGGTTGAGTCATATATTAAGTGTCCTATTTTATTTGGTATCTTATTGTTTAGTCAATTCTCACTTATACTAGATCATGGTAGGTGTCACACCCCTACAAGGTACCCTAATTGTAATGATACATCATGTAACCAACTAAGGCCTCCAGGATGTTATATGAGTATTGTACAGTTAACATGCCCTATGACATAAATAGATATGGTAGGATTGAAGGTTGTATTAGAACAAGAAAGACATTGTATACATATAAGTCAATCATAAGAATAACTTTACAAGAGTCTAAAGCATCACATATTAATTACAAACTTTGCCAACAAGGATTCCACCATTACATTATATCAAAAGATCTTAAGCTACTTACAAAATATAAACTTATTCTATTACAAACATTAGTCTTCAAACTTCAATATATCAACAATGCCCTCTCTCAAAATCCTAACTATATAATTCCTTTCACTACATTAACTCCAAATTGATCTGGTCTTGGTCTTCCCCTTAATTCCTGTAAACAGAAGTTTATAGGATCGTTAGTATAATAAGCTTAGTGAATAACAGATTCTTAACACAATTCAATAAAATCAAACAAGGTTTTGTTATCAATTGTATGCAATGCAACAATCAATCATATGTAACAAATACAGTTAGGATAATTGGAATCCATACCATTGGAGATTTACGCCCTCTCTTATGGGTTGAAGGAACCAGCTTAAGTAAATCACACTTAGGAAAGACTAAGAATTAAGGCAGGAGAAATTTTATTTATTTTTTTTCTTTTTTTTTTTTACATAAGAAATGCAATAGCTCAACTTGACATTAGAACTTAGAAACTCCGCTAAGTATTGACATTTCATGTCAACACCATAGGCGACGTCCTTTGTTGCCTGTTTAGTTCGTATGGAATTGAAAGAACAGTGCTAACCTTTATTGTAGAACCAGATATCAATTCCCATTTACTGGAAAAACTAAAAGTCACCATAGCACCAAAATATTAATACATATTGTTTACCATGCAAATACAAGTTATGTATGCATGTAATGCATGTCCATTCCATTTAAAGATCAAATGCAACTTATATCATTTTACTTTATGACCATATCCATTTCAAACAAGCCTCAATTTCACATGATTCAATCAATACCAAGAAAATGATTATCACTTTAACATTAAAGCTTAACATCCATCAAGGCATCACACAACATGCATTATTCACAATCCCCATACACATAATCAATTCTATTTTTGTATTAGAACAAATGCCATTATTTTACAAACACAAGCAATGTGAAAAGACCCAAGTTACTCACTTGTGCATTTTGTCTAATTGTCGTAGTAATCAAACAAAAAGTTTGAATCTTGAGTTAAAGACCCTATAAAATAATAAACATGCTTTACTAAGTACACCTCTACATAAAAGCTCTTATCTAAGCTTAATATCCTAAGTTTAAATGGTACTAACTTAACATGTCACAAATATATGTTCACATGTGCTAACTTGATCAAAATTCTATAAAGGATCTTATACTGGTGTTTGTATATATAATATATATATACACTTTATATTATTTATATATTTATTATAATTATAAATTATTACTTTTTTAATATATACAAACCATACAGGGGAAGGATCACGGCCGTGATTCGGGCAGTGATCACTATCATGGGCATCATCACGCCCGGTGATAAAAGGTGTCATAAAACTTCCACAAGCTATAGAGGAGATAGTGCCCTAAATCAAGGCCGTTACTTAGGCCGTGTAAGCCAATTACGGTAGTGATCAAGCCATTCATCACATATGAAAATCCCACCTAAGCAGATAAGTAATGGGCTCCATCACGCTCGTGATGTGTCAAAATTAGTGATCTAAGAAGATCACCCCCTCCATCACGTTCGTTATCACATAACTCTAGATTTTGTTTTCAACTCCGAACACTTTCATACTTCTTTTTATGACTTTGTTTCCATCAAAAATACTTTCGCACTTACATATGGGGTTCATATGTTTCTTTCACTACTTCAAAATAGCTTTACATGTACATACTTTACACTACACCATTTACACACCACATCAACCTGACCTAACCAACCAAAACTCATTATAATTCTAATTTGAGCCTTAAATCATCATTTTCATCACTTGTATTCAACCATCTAATATTAACATCTTCAATAACTCCATATACGTCATAACCCTAATTACACATATTTATTTTACAAAATAAACAAAGCAAAGATAGTAATAACTTACCTAAATAGGACCTTAACTTGAAAATACGACTTGAAAGAGATTTTTGGAGAATTTTAAAAGAAGAAAATGAAAGAATATTGTGTGTGTGAGAGTAGGAAAATGACACTTGTATTAGAATAAGAATAAGAAGATATTTTTCTAACCTGATTTGATCGTTATCTTCAAATTTGATAAAGCATGGTTTAACTTTTGAGCAATAACAAGAATCATTATGTGTGTACATGTGTACGCTTGTTGTGGTGGGTAAAAGGCTTTGGGGTTGCATAAAAAATTTGAGCTTGAGTTTCTACCCATAAGTTTGAGCTTGTTTAAACTTAATGCATCCAAATTACATAATTCCTTAAAATCAATACAAAGTTTTATAAATTTTATTTAATATAAATATTCTTATATAAAAAAATCTATAATAAAATTCCTTATAATTTAGAGGTTAAGTTTTAGAATTCCAATTTTACTAAATAAGTTTGAAAGTAAAATGATTGATTAAACTACTTGAAATGAGCTACTTGAAATTCTTGAATCTCTAATGACTTAATTCATTCTATACAACTTATCTTAATTAATTTTACTAACTATACCATTCATTTTAAAGTTCATATAAGATTATATATAAATTTTCAACTTCTACTTTCTAATTTAACTTGATGAAAAACTTGGGGTTTACAATAGGATTGTCCAATGTGCTTATAAATAAACTGAGTCATGTCTCCAAATATTATGCTATGGCTTTAGTAGAGTTATTTCCTTATTTATAAGTACTAACTTTGCATCATTCTCTTTTGAATATCCATCATTCATATCTCTTTATTTATTATATTCTTATCGATCTATTGAATAAAGTATGGTGAACTTATTAATCAAATCTTTCATTCCTTTTAGCATCTATGATAGGTTTATACATGATGGATTATTTATTTATATATCTATCTTGACTTAGTAAATTTTTAATATCCATTACGTAAAATAATTATATCAATATGCTTAAATTTATACTTATCGTAATAAAATTGGTAACCTCATCATATTTGCAACAGTTCATATGAGAGGGTCTTAAATAAATTTCATCATTGTATAAACATCCTCTACTTTTACAATGAGCAGTTATAGGTGAAATAAACCTAACATACTAACTTTATTATGTGGCAATGAGCTTTTTTTTTATGTAAAAATATTTTAATATACAAAAATTATTAGATAAATATTTTAATATACAAGATTTATTACGTCACTATTAATTATTTAATTTTAATATGATCTGCTCGACATCCTTAAATGACTCAGATCTAACTGGAATCTATACCAAAAAATATCTTTCTGTAAACCATAGCGTAATTTTTACTTGTACTATTAGCATGACATGAGAATCTTGTCTGCCAAGGGCCCCAAACCTAAAGTGAACCTTCCCATCATAACAAGAAAAAGGCTACGATTAGAATCTGGACAAACTATTTAACAATTTGTTATGCTGACCATATTATTATTGGATATCAATGATATGATGTTAGGCGAGAGGTAAGGAGGCAATTGGGTCGGGTTTTGGGTAGGTCATATGAACCTATACTTTAGGACATATCAAACCCGACCCTATAATTCTATAGTTTTTTTTTTTCCAATATCCATACCCGCCCTACAAGGTTTACTCTAAAACACACCACCCACCAGGTTATCCACTTGACTATCAAGCCGATTACCCACCTGATCACCTGTCCAATTGTCAACCTAAACTCGTCCTGCCTTTGTTTTTGTTTTTTTCGATAGATCCAGCAGACTTAAGCCAATAAAATAATAGTTTAATAATATAGTAATTCACCTTCTCTTTGCCAATCTATTTTTAAATTTAGCCTATTACTATATTTACATTTAGTAAATATATTTACGTTATAATTTTTCTTTTACTAGGACTAACGGGTTGGGCAACTATCCATTAGGTTTTAGTAATATCTAAACCAGATTCTAATACCCTACGAGGTTTTTTTACCTATATCCAAAGCCAACCTTATTACCTTATAGGGTTGAACTCTATAGGGTTTTTATAAGGTTGGACGAATCAGAAACCCATTAATGGCCGATTCCAGTTGCATCCCTAGCGAGAGGGGTTGTGTGCTGGAATTTGGTTCGAAATACGATTCGGTTCTTTTTTTTTTTAATTCGTATCTAAGGGTTGATAATCTTTGTGCACTAAAAATAAAAACTAATGGTGACAATTTGGTTTGCAAGGTTTGAACCATTTTTTATTTTCAAAATAAAATATATATCTTATCAAGATGTTTCAATTACATATTTATTATGATTGATGCATATATGAATAATAATATTTGAAATTATTAATCAACCCAAGAAAAAGTAAAACTTATAGCGAGGAAAGGTCACATTTATTATAGAACGATAACTGAATATTAATCTCATTCTCTTAAATTATCTAGAACTACAATAGTACATTGGGATTGATAAAATTAAAATATGTTATTCCAATAGGAGACATAAATTTTAATTCGTTATACTTCTAATCAATACATTACCAATTGCATAAAAATTAAGTAAATAATAAATAACTAGGTAATAGAAGTGAACTAATCAATAACATAAAGGCAAAAAAAAAAAAAAAAAATGTTCAAAATATTATAGACTAAAACCTAAAATTAACTTATTTATATACACACCACAGCAATCAAAATATGGTATAAATAATCTAATTCCATTTTCATGAAGGATACATAACTAAATCAAAAAAAAAAAATAATTAAAAGAAATAAATATGTTTGATTTTTTTTTCATTTTATATATCTAAAATTGTTTAGTTCATTTCTAAACCTTATAGTTCAATTCATTGCCAAATCGAATCACAAATTGTTTATTCTTCACTTAAACTTAATTGTGAATAAAACTATTTTAAAAAGGGAGAAAAAAAAAAGAAAAAATTGGAATTTCAATTTGATTCAATGAGTTTTTTCTACAACAATATTTGGAAATATACACAAATCAGATGAATATTTGTTATATACATTATTGTTCCGATTAATAATAATGTGCCTTATGTTATTCAATATCATTTATTAAAAATATAAAATAATTAAAACTAAATTAATAACATGACATATATTATTATTTACAGAAACATTAATATGACAGAAAAGTCGGTACTCCATACAAGTCATGTCACTTCGTTCAAGATTTGAGACGACCTCAGGATGTCCATCCACATTAGTAATTTTTTCGTATTTGACTTCCTAATTGGAATTTTCAAAATCAAACTCAAACTCAAACTCTAATCCTCCCGACCCTTGTCCCGTCCGTCAACGTAATCCAGGGAAGCGACTTGCCAGAAAACTAAGAGAAGGTCGAGTTGGATATCCTACAACTTCATCCACGAGTTTTAGTGTTCACCTATCCATACACGCTACATCCAAGATACTCTTGAATACTATTTACCAAACATCGTCACGATTTTCAAATTAAACCGAAACCAAAACCGGCAGTTTCGAATCATAAAATGGAGGAACCAAAACTGTCTCTCATGGTTTCGGTCTGGATTGGAACCGTGAAACAGTTTTTTTTTTAAATAAAAATAAAAATTTTTAATTTTTAATAAAATAATCAAAATAATTATGGATCTAAAAGTATTAAATTATTGAATCAAAATTTTTAAAAATGTATGTAGAATGCACATTTATATGTATACAAACACATTCAATATCAATTATAGTTAGTATTATGATATTGTAAAATACTCTAGAAGATAAAAAGAAAATTATAATACAAAAAATAATCTCGTATTATTAAAAAATGAATTTTGCTTTTAGGAAAAGTTTATTTAAACTAATTATATATTATTTTAAACTATATATATTTGTGTTGTTGATAGTAACATATTAAATATTGTGAATAGATAATAAATTTTACTATTTATATGAAATAATTTTAATATTAATAATTATATATTTAATCTTATTTTTTTCTTTTTTCAATGGAACCGCCGCTTTCACCGGTTCTAGGCTAAACAACTGCCTAGGAACAATGAAACCGACGGTTTCATATAGCCAGTTTTGGAACCGATAAACCAGTCCAATTTCGATTTTGAAACCATTGGCAATCGTTCCGGTTCGAAACCAAGCCATGCTTATCTCTACCTCCACCAACCCAGGGACGGACACGGAAACGGATACGAAACCATATGATTGAAGGGATAGGTGAATTTTTCTACTGAAAAATAAAAAATAATATATATTTTTATTTAAATATATTATAATAATTATTTTCTTTTCGAATTTGGTCCAATCCATCCCTACACCAACCTGCACTTTTCTGACATTTATCCCACTGCAATCTAACATTGGTTGTTGATCCGAGGTTGAATTTGAGTTGGACTTGGAAATGACCAATTTAAATACAGTAGCAACTTCATCATTTTATAAACTTTTTTTACATTAGTAAAAACATGCACATCAATCACCACATAATTAAAACACATTGACCCTGCATAGACCACATTTCCTTTAAGCATGCAAACACTCGATTTTAGAAGCAGAAGGTATCCAACTAATTACGATAGTAATAAATAACTATATGAACCTACTAAAATACTTAATATAGATTTTTTTTTTAGCAAAACATTTACACAAGATTATCGTATAGGAAATTTTATAGTTTCATTATTAATTTTGAAGAAACCGATTCCATCAGCATCCAATGGCTTGTACCATACTCAATCGTGATCAAATTACTAAGATAATTAATATTTCAATTACTATATTTATTTTAATGGTTAAATGATTGATTGGATACTCCATCAATGAAACCATAGAAGCTACTTTTCGTATAATTTATTATCGTAACTTTTAGTATATACAGAAAAGAAGAACATGCAAAAGTGAGTGAAAAATAACCTAACTAAAACTTTTTCCCTTCAAATAATAATCACGGTACAACCTATAATATGGAAAAAGATTACTTTAAAAATATTAAAACTAATGGACAAAAAACGAAAGCTGGATTAAATTTAATAGGCAAGTATTGGAATCATAGTAGATTAGACATTCATAACACCGAATTTTATTTCAACATCAATCCACTCAGCACCAAAATTCAAAATCAACTAATTGACACCATTGAGGAAATTATACATTGAAAAGGGCAAAAAATTGAAAAAAAAAAAAAAAAAAAAAAAAAGAAAGAAAGGCCAAATGAACCACTCTGTCCTGCACTGATTGGTTCAACAATTGGTGAAAGATTTTGGTGACCAAAAGTCAGTATAGCTGTGCAGGCATTTAAGAAAATGTACCATCTACTAAAATTATTGTTTCCATCTCTCGTCTAACTTTGTCAGCTTTCATTCTCATAATTTCCTAATTTTCATGACCTAGGTTGGGGTGATGTCTAACCTAAGATAACAAGGCTGTTTGATAAAGATTTGTTAACGTATTAAATCGAACCTAACTTCAGCACAACCACTCACATCATACAGGTTATATTTTACTGACAATTTATCCGCTAATCATAGCTGTTGGCAAAAATTATTCATATATAAAAATTTCCCTCTGCTTTATATCTTTATTTTAGAATGTTAGTTGGTGTTTCCTGCTTTATTGGTGTACTAACTGGGAAATTTGCTCTTGATCATCTTTTTCATGCCTCCAGCATGCAAATGCTGCAGTAAGTTTCAATCCAGATCGATACATTTTTTGCATATCAGGCACCTTGATGTGCATATGGAAAAACGTCGAAATTTTTACCATACTGAGAAAAAAAGTGTGACCAAAATTCGATTTGGTTCTTTGCGTCTTGGAGCAACGAATCAGATTGTTACAATTTTTGCTATTTTGCTCTCCTATTTCTTATTACAAGACATAGTTTTAGTATGATCAGATTGTTAGTCACAGGTCATTGATGTTACTGTTGCTGTTACTGTTGTTGTTTTGGCCAAATCAGGCCATTCTTCAGTTACTGTGGGTGAATTTTATGAATGATCATGGCACTCATGACTATCTGATTATAATGGTAGAGTTCTAGTTCATTCCATTAGCATGTTCAAGCTCCATCACTTGGTTTCCATGATAGATAACTACTTATCATGGAAAATCTCCTGCAGTATTGAAACAAAAGTCGGTTTTCGCAATTGAACTTGCAGTTATAATGCCTAATCTACCTATATTTATTCAAGTCTGTGATTGTCCATAGTACCTGCACGAAAATGAGAATCAGTAAGCTTTGTTTTTACGCTCCGCAATATCGTTAAATTTGTTCCGGGCATTTTTATTCTAATTACGAATTTCAATGATGCTGCATGTCTGAAAACTACGTACTCTTTGCTTTTTTGTCATTATTCTACTTTTGGAACAGAGGACTGGGGGATGACAAAAAAAACCCAGAAACATGGACATTACCAATTTCCATAACATATGTTTTTCGAGGTAGTTGCATCACTATAGTTTTCACTTGTGTCTCTTGTTTTTGCAAACCTGCAGGCAGTGACAGCCCTCCTTACGATTACCAAATTCTGCTGGACAGGCCTGATTACGAGTTGTTTGAATTTACATAATTCATCAAGATAGGAAGTATGATGGGAGCCAGTAGTAGAGAAGAAAACACTTTCACTTGTGACGTTAAAAGAGAACATCGCGAGTTAAGTATGAGTTCACTTTCCATTTATCCAAAAAATGGAGATTTAGGATCTCTTCAGCATTTCATTAGTTTAGGGAATTCCGCATATCAGCTAGACCATGTAGCTAAATATAGGCAAGCCTGCATCGAAACGAAAGACCACAAGGACTGCAGAAGCTTTCAAGTTTTAGACCCCAGAATGCCAAAATCAGTAGCTTATCTGCTGAGGAGCAATTGTGACTTTGTTAAGAATATCCACATTGATAAGGCAGAAGTCTCTAGGAACAAATGTTTGGTGGAAAATTGCGAATTGGACCATAGGGCTATATCATTCTTGCTAAATCCTGATGAAGACAGTGGCAATGAATCCTTTAGAGAAAATGTAGAAAAAGTGCCCTTTCCATTGGATGAGCCCGAAATGGGCGTCTTCCAAGAACCCACCCAGGACTCCAGGAAATTTATTCCTGAAAAAACTATCAAAAGGGAAGTAGACGGAGGAGCAAAAGATGATTACGAGACCACAACTCGCCTTTCAACAAAACAAAATTTGCCAGATACATTCCATCAATTAAGACATGTAAGTAAACAGCTACTTTTGCTATCCATTTCATGTTTTCATGGTTTAATAACTACAACTTTAGTCAAGGTTAGGCTTATTTCAACTGGCATCATACTGTACAGGATCTTGGGTCAGAAAACAAGCTCCTGCTGGAAGATTCAGTACCCAAAAACCTTATACAATCGGTTCAAACATGCCATGATAGTGATCAGGATTCCAGCTTCAATGCAGCAGATCCTCTTTTGAGTCAAATAAAGGAATTGGTTCAACTACCACGCTGTGGCAGCGTCTCATTTCGCTCAAATAGCAGTACAACCAGCTCGCAGTCATTTGCATTTCCCCTGTAATCTTCCACTCCATTATTCACATCGTTTGATCAATGGATCCTTTTGCTTATACAAGTATAATTCTTTTTCTCCTATGTTAATAGATTACAGTCTGAATGGAGCGGCAGCCCTACCCAAATGGCAAAACCGGATCATAAACAATCACAAAAGCAGGGGAGAACATGGCGGATGATCTTTGTGTGCTGTAAATTCTAAGTTTAGTAGATTTCCTTGTAGATTTCGCTGGTGGTCTGTGCTTTGATCTAAATATTATATTATATGGATTCTTTTTGTATGATTCAGTATTGGGGATTTTGTCCATTGGCTTATTCCAATTTTGTAGACTGCGAACTTTGTCTGATTTTCATTCTTCCTTGTGATTTTTCCTTTTTTTGGTATCACAAGATCTCGTGAATGGAAGGGAATTACAACATGGCACTTGGTGCTTTTAGACATGGGTACAGTTCTGGAACCAAATCAAATTAAAATCGTCTCTTATAGTTCCGGTTCGGTTCCCATTTTTGGTTTTGTAACCACAACAGTTTTTTTTTAATAAATATATAAATAAATTTGAGTTTTTAATAGAATAAATTTTAAACTCAAAATAATTATAGGATCTAAAAGTGTTAAATTATTTAACCGAATTTTTTAAAAATTTGTTTAGAATCACATTTATTTGTATATAAACACATATCAATTGTAATTAATAATATGAGATTGCATATTCTAGAGGGTGAAAAGAAAATTACAATGCAAAAAAATAGTTTCATATTATTAAGAAAATAAATTTTGCTTTTAGATTTATTTAAACTAATTATATATAATTTTAAGCTATGTTTATTTGTGTTTGATAATAATATATTAAATATTATAACAGTAATAAATTTTACTATTTATATGAAATAATTTAAATATTAATAATCATATATTTAATAATATTATTTTTTTTATGGAACCGGATGAAACCACTAATTCCATCGGTTTTAAGCCAAAAAACCGCATAGAAACCGTGAAACTGGCGGTTCCATAATCGATTTTGAAACTAGCTAACTGGTTCTAGAACCATTGGTGATGATTTTAATTCCGGTCCTGGTTCACAACGGAACCGTGCTTATATCTAAGTACATTCAAGGTTATTCAATTAGACCACAACACTCTAGTGTATAGATAAATCATAAATTCAATCACTCAGCTACATTTGTTTTTAATCCTAACCATGGATCCAAGTCTAAGGTATTTTGTCTAGGATAAAATAAAATAAAGAAAAAAAGTGAAGATGAATGACGAATTAGCCAATTATCTATAACCTCATCCGCCCCTTGACTTTGATTTAAGGTACTTTTCAAGCTCTTAAATAAATTTATAGTAAGCTCTCATAAAATAGTAAATTGAATGAAGATCATTACGTACTCAATATTCAAAACAATTAAATGTAAAACAGGCTACTGCAAATCGTAAACCCTTTATCATCTTAATTTTAACTTCACATTATTTTGAAAATCGAGTTATTGTCCCAAGGATCAAAAAGCAAATAGCAAACTATCACCGTCGGCAATGGTGGAAAGCGTTGGAAAGCAGCGGAAATCAGTGGAAGTTGTATGTTTGACAATACTCGAAAGTGTCGAAAAGTAGAGAAAACAGAGGGAAACATTTCCCTTATTGTCTCATAAAATTTTCTGTTCAAATTAAGTGGAAAGCAGACAAAACATTTCTGCAATTTTCCTTCCGTTATTTTCCATCACTTTACGTAATCCACAAAGTTACCATAGTGTATATGTAATAGTATATGGAATATGTAATAGTATATTGGAAGGACTGGATAATCTATCTAACAACTTTCTTTATCTATTATATGGTACAGACAATAAAATTAAGCTCTCAAATTATATTAAATTTATTTTGCGCATGGTATCACAGCTGAATAATAATAATAATAATAATAAATCCTTATAGAGAACAGATCAGCGACAATGTCCATTGCCTCATAGCCTGCCAATGAAGCTAATAACCAGCAAGAACCACCACCATCAATAACCAGCTGATGAAACTACCCACCACCGCCGCAAAATCCTCACGAACAATTGCTGCTCTTGCACCCAACATGAGTTGAAAGTGAGATAAAAGAAGGCTTTCAATGCAATTCTTCGGTAGCAGTTGAAGCCCACAAGTGTTTGATTAACGAGCAAGATTTAAGAAATTGACTTTTTATTTTAAATTTAAGTGCAAGTATTGTGCATTCAAAATATTTAGGCTTGAAAAAAAAAAAAAAAACTAACATTAAAGAAATTTATAATTGAGCTCCACCAGTATTTATCCAGAATAATTTGAAATTTTCATCAATGAGATTAAGGGGCAAATAATATTTTAATAATTCTATTTGTCACAAGTTAATTCATGTCTTGACATTCTACATTTCAAAGTCAATCTTTAGTCAAGGTCTAACAACATTGCTCTGGACAACGCTATTGCTTAACCTGACACATGAACCGAAAAAGAAAAAGTCAGATCAAATTGAATTCCGGTTTTTTCTACGGTTGGATTTTTTATTTGGTTTAACCAAACCAAATCGTGAGAAATATTTAACGGGGAAAAAAAAAAACTAAAAACTAATGGTGGAGGTTCCTAGAGATTATATGACCAAGAATTATTGGAGCTAGTACAGTTATTTTATACATATATATATATACACATATTTTATGCCTCCTACAATCACTCTACCCAATTTTTTTTTTTTTCATAATATTAATTTGTTATGATCTATGGCACCATTATTGATACAAAGTTCATAGTCTTCTTCCTCCTTTAAGCTTCCGAAATAGAGACACGATAAGACCACCTTAAACCTATCTTATTGGTCATCAAATATGGGAAGTGATGATACTAAAAAAACTTATAATTAGCATTAGCATGTGATTAGGTGAAGTTGTGTGAAGAGAAAAAGTTGCTTGGATTTGGATTTTTAATTTTGAGATGCAAATTAATGGAAGAGTATGATCTCTAGGATGGTAGATATATGGGCAACGTATGGTAGATACTTATTTGTTTGGAATTACATATTGTCCTTAAGAGTTTTTTAATTTTTTTTCCTCCTTTTTTCTTTGTTTTTAAAGTTGATAAATAGTATCTGAACTTTGATAATTTATGCAATTAGTATCTATAGACATCTTATCTTTGCTTGATCAA
Source organism: Combretum micranthum (assembly GCA_024138025.1). Taxonomy (NCBI): domain Eukaryota; kingdom Viridiplantae; phylum Streptophyta; class Magnoliopsida; order Myrtales; family Combretaceae; genus Combretum; species Combretum micranthum. The sequence goes on along the minus strand of JAMXBD010003428.1, from coordinate 83,202 downwards.
TCTGAAAAGTATACAAATAAAAATATTTGTATATTTTAGTATATAATAAAAATAAAATATTACATTAAACTCAAAATCCACAATTTAAATATTTTCAATAGCATAAAATTCAATTTTTATAAGTTGTAGAAAAATATTTGAGTTTAATGTAATTTTTATCATATACTTAATTTAGGATCTATTTAATTAGTCATAAGTTATAAGTTAAAAAAAAATGGATGCTGACGTCATTGTTGATGTCAACATCATCATCTTCTTCTTCAATAAGACAAGTATGGATCAACCAGATGGAGGTGCTTTGGCTCCAATTTTAACTCAATTTATTTTTCAACTTTCATCAAATTGATGGCAAAATTGCAAACTAGACATGGAAGACTTTCAATTCATACCAAATATGCAAGGTTTCATGGAGTTTTTTAGAATAATTGGAGCTTAAAAATTAGGAAAATTCATATTTTCATTTTCCTAAGTAATTATGATCTACGTTGAATTTGAATAAATTACGCGAGAAAGGAGGTCTGGGAAGCTACCTCATATGATATAAGTAGCATGTATCAAATTTAACTGGAAAATCATTCCCAAATTTAAGAATGCCCCAAAATTCATCATACTAATATCTTAAAAACCCTAATCTTGAAATTGACGAAATTGGCACGCTTAAGCACAAGTTTGAAACCTAGCACTACCAATAAGACCTAAACAACACAATTACAACACGGTTTGCTCTAATTTTGACTTAATCGTTTCATTTGTGTTCTTGGTTAAAAATTAAGGTTTGAAAAATCTAATCTTTGATTTTGTATAGGGAAAATTGATCAAATTAAAGGTTATAGGAAGTTTCAAGGGCCTAAGATCTTCGATTTGAAGGGCCTCATTGCTCCAACCGTCATCGTCGTACTCGACCACCGCGGCTGTGCCTTTGACCCTTAAAATAACCAGCCTCGCCTCTCCTCAACTGAAACCAACCACATAAGATGACTCGCCACTCCTTGAAGCTACCGTCCAATCACCCCTTCACCGACGCACTACCCTCCTCTGACTAGGACCTGAATACACCCGACGCTTACTAGTGAGACCCGACCTACCATCCCCTTGCCATCAACGACTCCTCTAGGCGCGCATCTCGTAAGTTTCTGATTTCTTTTTTTATTATTATTTTATCTAATAATAATATCTATACTACCTATTAAGCGAATACATTCTATTCACCTCCAAAAATATAAAAATATGATCGAGTAGTTTTTGTCTACCTCATCTTTTACGGTTTTGCAATCTACATTCTATCCATTTGATGCATTTTACGGCTTTCCGTTCCATATCCCACCCTCTTTCTTTTACAATTTCTAATTTCTATCACACCCTCTCTCTTTCATTCTACAATAGTTTATTAGTTTCCATCATGTTCCCTCTCCATATCGTGCTCTCTTTCACTCTCATCTCTCTTAAATTCCATGAATCAGTTTCTCTGTGTTCATCATATTCTCCATCTCGACAAAGAAGGCTTTTTAAAGTAATTGCTTATTGATTTTTCATAAAATTTGTTTCTTTTTAAATTTTTTTCTTTTACAATGATTGTAGACGCATCTCCATAGATGTTAACTTTTCTCACTATGCATGGTCGTTTGTTTTTTCTTTTCTTTCTTTTTAAATTACTTTACAAAGAAATCATACTAATAGATTTAAATGTTTTCATTTTACTACGACTAAAGTTGCAATGGCAACACAAAGAACTCTAGAGATAATTCTCATCACCAAGCTTCCTCTATTTCCAGCTTATGTAAATTGCATAAAACTATGTACTTACATATTACATTTTTCTTTTCTCTTTCTTTTTTTTTTAATTCATTTAAGGAGATTGTCGAATTAATTTAGTTTTTTTTATCGAGAATTACTTTAGTATTTAAGCTGGAAATATTAATAACTTCTATTTTTCTACTATATTTATTTTTAGACTATATTTTATGAGATCTCTTTTTTTTTAATACTTTTGTGGCTAGCACAATTTAAAGTGTATCAGTAGTTGTTATTTTTTTTTCTTCTAACTTTAACTACTAAAATGTGTAGAGTTAATGGAGTATATATGATTTCACTATTTTACATTGTCCACCCCAAAGATACCTCTAAATGTAATAGTCCGTCCATGCTAAACAAGACTTAAGAATCACTACCACAATCATTTAGAAGTCTTGCGTTAGTATGCAAGGCATTCCCTTACGAAAATAGAATACATAAACAATTGGAGACAAATAGTTCAATTTGATAGGATAAGCATAAAAATATAAACCACAGATATCTCAGGATCAGTTACAAAGCATCAAGGGGCATTCCCCTACTACACATAAGTTTAGGTATTATCCTTTTTAGTAACAATTGATTCTTCTAGGTTCACTACTAAAAACTATACAAACCAATCGTAAACTTCTAAAGAGATAACTCCTAGACTCTTATTACCTGATTTGGCCAGGTCCGGAGATGCAACCATAAGTACGGGAACTGCATTACAAAGAAATTGTGGGGATATAAGCTATGCTAGCTTAGTGAGTTTCACTTTCAAAATTAAATGCTCAACAAAGAATATCTATCAGGTAAGTTATATTAACAATCATATGAAATACACAAACACATGAGCATTCAATACATAAGACTATCCGGAAATCTTATGTTGAATGAATTTACGCCATCCATTTGGGGTTAGATGTTTCAAGTCCATACGATCAAAAATTTCAATTTTTCTTATTTTTATTGTGGTTGATATAAGTGCCCACCCACACACATTTTTCAATTCCGGCTCATACACCAACATTTAAATTTCCAACCATTAAGCCAACATTCGAGTTTACAGGCCTCCGTTGCCCATCTATTATGCATTCTTCCCACAAAGGTATAATAACCTATGCAATGTGACTCACATATGGTATGCATGGCCAATTTGATTATAAAATCATGGCATATTAATTTAACAATTTATGAGTGATCATAGATATTGCAAACAAATCAATTCTATACTAGGTCATACAAATATTTACAACAAGCTCATTTCGATATTCTTATCATCAATTCACCCATGTAAAAATCATATACACACAGTCAAATTTTATCTTGTCCTAATTCTAATGCCACTAACATTACAAGTACAAGTACAAGCATAAGCACAAGCATACAATTTAAAGATAGTGAACTCACTCCACCATGGTCTCTGGTCTTTAATGATAGTGATCCAGAAACATGAAATTTTTCCCGACTCCAAAATCACCTAAATAAAAAAAATACCCTTATGAGTATTTCATAACATAACTAATTCCAAACTTTTCAAATAAAAGTCTTTAAATTCATAATTTCCATAGAAATTGGAAACTCCAACTTAAAACGATCATAACTTGGTTATTTTAACTCGAAATTTCGCAAATAACTTATCGATTTCTATCTACTTTGAAAGATATATCTACTTATGATGTTAATACTAAATTTCGAAAACGTTTAAGTCTCAGAATGTTCAAATCAGATCTGATCAGTAACTAAAAGTTGAAATACCGAAATTGTTTTAGGAAATTTGCATCATTTCTATCAAGTATATTATATGTACATGCAATATCTACAAGTTATGATCATGAATGTCATGATATGAGCTATCTACATGTAATTCCTTAATGGTTTTTTATTAAAAAGAATTTTGCAAAAGCTTACACCTTGTAATAGTGTCATAAACACTTGTTTGAGAAAACTAGCTTTATTCCTTTGAAAATCATGCATATTCTTACTATGATGAAGCCTTGATAACCTATATACCTAATACCTTCATTATCTGAATAAATTTCCTCATTTAAAGGTTGGAAAATAGATGTTTTAAAGTGAGTTTTGCCTAGTGACGAATTTTATACAATTTTTGGAAGGGAAAATATTGTTCGATCTTAGTTGGAAAACTTTTCCTTTGTTTTAGGTTTCTACTTTGATAAAACACATTTACTTTCATAAAAATCAAGCCTTTATTATATCTACTCTCTAAGACCTCTATTTTTCCATTAAAATACCAATTTTGACATTTGGAAATAGGTCTTTAAATAGGGATCATTTTTAGATCCGAATTTTGGAAAAATTGTTTATGAGATTGTTTCTTATGAAAAACTCATTTAATCTTTCTAAAACTAAGTCCTAATCAAACCGACTCTTTAAAGCTTCCATTTCTTTAATAAAACTCTTATTTTAGGATTGAAAAATAAGTACTTTCTTGGCATTTCATCCTAGTTACGAATTTCTACTTTTTTGTTGGTGTTGAAACATAGATCTAACTTAACTTTTATAATCATCTTCTTGTTTTGAAAATTTCTATTAGTAAAACCATGACTAACTCATAAAAATCACTACTTAATGATATATATTACATAAGCCCTTCATTTTACATGCAAAACTTTCATTTAGAAGTTGGAAAATATGTTTTCTAAATGGGTCTTTCTTAAGATCCGAATTTTAAAAATTACTTTTTGATAAAAACAAAATGGATCTTGAGTTTTATTCAATACTTTCCTTAAGAATATCATGTAGCAAAACTTTCATGCATGTAAAACAAATAGCTATGTTATTTTAACTACTCTAAACAAGTAGATCTACTATACTACTTAGGTATGAATGAAAATGCATCATGAAAAATATGTAGATGAGAATAGAAATGAAAATATAAGCTCTAAGCTTTCATAAAGATAATAGATAGCCAATGATATGACAAAATACTAGTATATCAACTCTGGTAACAAGATCTACACATTGTGATAACAAGAATATCATGTTTTAGTATTTTTCACATCCCTAGCATAAAGCTCATGGGGATTTTTTGTGGAACCACACATGTATAACCTTATCGTTATATGTTTCTATAGTGATAGGGTTAAGATCTATTACCTATTTAGTGTTTTGGTGAAGGAAACTTGCAGTAAAAAAAATTATGTGTGTGCATGTGTGTGTGTGTGGTAGGGGGCAGGGCAAAGGGGACTCACCGCAAGAATGGAGAGGGAGAGGGAGAGAAAAAGACTTCCAAAAATTGGCTTTGTGAGAAGATGAAAAGAACAAAAAAAGTGAAAGGTGAAAGAGATATTATATAGGAAAATGAATTAGGGTTTTGGGTGATTATTTAATAGAAGAAAAACAAGACATATTGTGGCTTATAGGGGGTGGTTTGCGACGATTTTAAAGAGAGAGAGGAGAGGAAAGTGTTTTGATCTGTTTTGTGTAATAACTTTCAAATTTAATGTGTAATTTAAGTAATAAAAGTTGTATTGGAAAAGAAAATGTAAGAAAGATGATGTGATAATGTAAGAATAGGTTATAAGGATGTAAGAATAGGGCATGGGTGGTTATACTTGATGAATAGTGTAAAAGAAAACAAAAAGTTGATTAGACACTTAAATTACCGGTAGTAATGAAAATACGATAAAAATACTATAACTGTAACTTTTATAACTTGAAAAATTATATAACTGAAATATTAGACATATCGATACTAATATCATATATTTAATATCCCAAGCCGAGACACGTTTTTCGAGATTTGCATCAAATCAGGCTCAAATAGGTTGTAATTCACCAATTGGATATTATTTAGAATTCTAATATTAATATGAGCTAATCTATACTTCCCACTCATATTTCGACTCTTTGGTTTTAGAACCCAGGATTGTCGGATCTAAACTGCTAGAGTTTTCTGAGATTTTGTTGACTTAGGGTTTTCGGTTGACTTTCCGATTTAGAGTCTTACTTCGAAGTTAACTCGTTTTTATTCTTTCGGGATTTCCTTCTTGATATTGCCGGACATAGGATTTCTAGGTTCAATTGGTCCGGAGGATTTCGGTTTCTGGGTTTAAATCTTTCCTAAAATCAAACTCAGGTTTACTAAAAAAATGAGGGTTTACAACTTACCCCCCTTAAACAGAGTTTTGTCCACAAAAATGAAACTTACATATCCCCTTTTTATCAACGCGAAATACTTACTCCGAATTTTCTCTTTAGTTTCTCAAGTTGTCTTCTCAGTTGTATGGTTCTCTTTTAATTTCTTCACTTATCGAGCCTCTTGGTCAAGCAATCCTCAAGAGTCACCGGATGTGACTCTTGAGCAGGGTTTCTTTAGACTGAACATTGTTAATTTCATGATTATTTCTGAGCCTGGTACATATTTCCTTTGTATTGAATCATAGGACACATGGCATGTTCCCTATGGAATCTAAGGTATGGGGCCAACCAATACGCTAGATCTCCAATCCTTCTTAGCATCTCAAGGGTTCAAGGTATCTCGAGCTCAAACTTTCTTGGGTACTTAACGTTCATGCCTTCTTAAAGGAAATTCACTTTCAAACTCACGTGATTACCCACTTGAATTTCGTTAACTCGTTTCTTTCCAATTTGCCCAACTTCTTCGCCTGTCTCAAGTTTCTTCCTCTTTTTACTGAGCCATTCCAGCTTTATTAACTGCCTTTGTGTCTTCAAATCGACTCATTGTTACGCTTTTCTATGTCATCCTAAAACAAAGGTATCTCATGACACTGTCCATACAAGGTTTCATAGAGTGGCATCCAAATGGTTGGGCGATAGTTGTCATCGCAAGCTATGCCTTATGTCCAAACTCTTTCGTAACCTTATCTAGAACCTATAAATTTTGGGTTTCGATTGAATATAATTCTCATGGGTACATCCTGTAGCAACTCTATTCCTTGAATATAGAACTTGGCTAGTTTGCTCTCAAGGTGCGTGATGTTGATAGGCAAAGAGGGTGTTAACTTGATTAATCGATCCATGGCCACCCATACTGTATCGTAATCTTTTGAAGTCCTTGAGGTAACCTTTCTTGAAATCCATGGATGTTTGATCCCATTGCCATTTGGGGATAGGTAAAAGCCTTAATATTCCACATGACCATCGATATTTTATTCTCTCCCATATACATGTCGTACATTCCATGGCACACTTTGCTATATTTCCCCTTTGTACTGTCCCATCAATAATGACCTTACCCACACTTCCTTTCCTCAACTCCTTAATTCTTCATTACATACAGCCGTCCTTTCCTTCCGGCCACATCCTCCCTATCCATTACAAGGTTAAGGTATTTTACTTCCTGAAATTCTTTCTCAAACTTTTTGCATTACTCTTGTCATGTTTTGAGCTTTCTTGCTTTTCTTTAGCCAAGGTTATTTCCAATATTAAATTTAGATATCTCCAAATATGTACTTTGCGTAGTGAATTCAAATCCTCAATTCTTCTAATTCCCTCGTTGGTTCTTTTTGGCTTATGACTTATAGTGTCACTTTTTTCTAACTTTTACTGTACAATATTTGATTTCCCGATCATCATCTTCGATCAACCCCAACCATCCTCTTTGTTTCACATTTAATTTCCTTCTGTGTAAACAGATACCTAGAGCTTTTATGATCCGTAACATATATCTTACCTTTTTGTCCAATAAATAGTGCCTTTAAAGTTCCAGAGCGGAGACAATTGCGGTTAGCTCCTACTTATTCGCAGGGTAGTCCTATTCATGGGGTCTCAATTATCAAAATTGTAAGCAATGACCTTTTTCTTCCTTCATTAATACATATTCAAAGCCATTCCCCAGAGTGCTAATATGCATCGTATGAGATTTCTACGGGTCTAGTAAAATCAAGGTCGGTGCTGATACTCGTTATTATTTTAATTCTTGAAAGCTTTTTTTTTTTTTTTTTTGCTTCTATTTATACAATTCCTCATTCCTCTGCATTAACTGGGTATAGAGCATAACTATGGTTCCACAATAATAATTATTTTACCAACTTGTATCCGTCGTCAGCTTATTCTCAAAAGATTCTTATTCGGGTCACCATCTAGGGATGTCTCTACTCCACAATGGTTGTGATTTCCTTAGATTATTCAAAGATCTTTTCCTAGCACATCTTTATCTAAAAAGGATATCCGTTCTAGTCAAAAGTCGTACCTGGACAGTTTGGCAAACGACTTATTTTCTCTTAGAGTTTATATTGTTATCCTAAGATGCTCCTAATGTTGTTCCTCACTTTTTGGGCATATCATAGAGTCATCAACAGAGAATATTACATATTTATCCAAGGGTGATATGTACACTCTACTCGTAAAATTCATCCATGTTGTTAGAGCATGATCAAATCAAAAGACATCTCCAAAAATTCATAGTGCCCATGCTTGGTGCAAACAATTGACCTTGGTACATTCTCGGGTTTTATTCTCGATAGGTGATAATTCAAGGCATACATCAATGCATGGAAACATGTAGACTCCTTGCAACCAATCAAAATAGATTGTTGATCATAGGAAAAGAAAAGGTATCTATTCCTGACTGTAACTCATTGAGTTTACCCGAAATTCGATACATAGCCCCAGTGATTCATCTTTCATCCTTGCAGGTAAAACAAGTGTGCCCCATGGCGACACACTAAGCCCTATGAGCTTTCGATCCTACGGTTCTTGCTGCTGAACTTTCAACTCCTATGGGTTCATAAGTGTCATCCAATACGGTGTTTTTGTTATCAGTTATGTATGAGGGGTCCAATCAATTCTCAGAATCAATCCTTACCTTCTGGGTCAACCTAGGCGATATTCTAGGATAACGTCTAATTACTTATCCATCATTGGTATATCTTCTGTTTTTCCTGTGATTCTCCCTTATCTAACGTATCCTCAATTGGTATTATGTCTTCATCCTTCATCCTTATTGCACAAGAATTTAACTTATTTTCTTTGGGTATTGTGGTTCCTCTAACAACTTTATCTTTCTCCATATTGTTCATAAAAGCTTACTATTTTCTCTCAACAATCCACAATAGCTTAAATCATGGTTAACCAGCTCATACTTGGAATGATTTCGTACTCACTTCCTTCTAACACTATTAGCTCCCTGAGTCGACACAATACTTTCATTCTTTTAGAATCTATAGTAAGACTTACATCTCTTTCCTGTGAATTTTGCACATGATATATTAAATGGACTTTCCTCAACATCTCCCTTTATTTTGTGATTTTCCCTTCCCTTCTTCTTTTTTCCTTGCTCCTACCATTATCTAAACCTATTTCTAAAACCTTCAAATTTTCACTTTCATTCCGAGTTCTTCCAACTTAATCATCCGCTCTATATTTAGACCTCCAAATAATTCCTGTCTTTCCATTTCTTTGCTATCTCTAAAAGGTTCAGATGTATATGTTGTAGAAGGTGTGTGAACATATTTTCACATTACATATCCACTCTACCTCCTCACCTCATGAGAAGAAGATCTGCATCATGTCTCACCTTTCATCTAAAGAGAAATGGTCTCCCGGAACTTTTTAACAAAACTTCTCAAATCGCTAAGAGCATAGATTTCCTCTTCTTAATTCTCATTACATTCTAACATCGTATCCATGTATGTAAGTCCTATAATCCACTGAAGATATGGTAAGACTTCTTAAGCCACAAAAGATTTCTAAATCTAAGCCAATCAATTCCCTTCATCTTTTTCACCAAAGGTTCTATCAATACACGGGTCACTCTTCTTTTTTTTTAAAGTCTAGTATTGAGCTTTGCTGGGTTCTTTGGTAATATGGTAGTGGTGGTGATGTGGGGTCTCGTACACTTTGGATCTCGTTTTAGATTTCGTTTTTGGTTTGGGTTTCGGATGAATGTTTAGAAGATTAGCTAGTTATCTATTTGTACTTATAAAGCCCATTTGCTGGTTCTAGGGTCTTATACTTAATCATGCTGGGGTAACATAGGTTGGTTATTTTTCCTTTACCGGGGAATTTTCTTGCTCAAAATTTTGATTCCCTCATATTCACCCGATCGTACATCGCTACATAAGTTCTAAGATTTCCTTTTAAGTCATCCTTCAAGCACTTAATGGAATTCGTGGAAATCGAGTAATCAATGGAAATTTTAACAAGCCATAATAATTTAAAGTCGTGTAATCTCAATCAAGAAAATTTGGAAATATTAATTTGCAGAATAGAAATCATAAATCAATTAAGGAAATCAAGCAAAAGAAATCAAACATGATGATTTAATGGGTGTAATGATATGCATGTATTTTGTTCTTAATTACGACTTCCTAAGAGCATATTAGACATAATGTTCCTCATTAGATGCATGCTTGATCACATTATTAGTTAAGAAAACGAAACTTTCCTCCATAAATAAGTACATTTCAATTTCATTAGATTATATCAAGTCTTACATTCCGCCAAGTCTTTTACATTATACCTACAAAACATGAAAACCATGCTACTCGACTGAGTTAAACCTATCAGAATTACAATGTCTTGCTATATCGAGAAAGAAAGATATAAAACAAGGAACTAATCACATAACGTACTAGAATTTTCCTAAAGACATTACTATGGCAATTTGGCATTCCTCATTGCCTATTACAAAATTTTCGATTGGACTATTGCGGGTCATGCTTATCACCACTACTTCTTTCACTCTTGGGAGTCTCCTGGGGTAAGGGTCGGAGGTCGATCTCTACTAGAAGAACTACCATCATCCCTCCTAACAAACAAACTCAGATATTCTCTCACTGTCATTCTCTTCTTCCTAGGTGGCCAACTTCGCTCCTCCTGCTCAGTTTCCTCCTTTTCTTCCCCTTCCTTTTCTTCTTCTCCTTCTTCATCTTCTTCTTCTTCTTCTTCTTCTTCTTCTTCTACTGCCTCTTCAATCCTATCCTGCATATCTCTATCATCTTCTCCAGTTTCTTCTAAATTTCTCTCATCATTCTCTTGGACTTCCCTCATCATAACATCTTCCAAATGTTCGTTCCTTATAGGATCAACATGAACTTCATTTGTCAACCTCGAGCCTTCTCCCAATACATATATGTCCCTCCACAGACTAGGATCATAATCAGGTTCTATCCTGTGGCTATTCGGGATTTCTAATTCTTGATCAAAATCTAGATTGGGCGAGTTTGGCTCATTACTTGGTTCTTCCTCAATTTCGACTGGTTAAGGTGTTCTATTTCCTTCGGCTTCTACCCAATTCGATCTTCCTCAAGGTCTTCCTCCTCTTCACTTTCTATCTCATCCTGATTTTCTGCTACTGGGATAATTCCAAATTGTATGCCTACTTCACTAGGAGGTGGTGCCTAAATTTCTGGGGGTGTTAGAAAAATGTCCAGATATATACCTCTCCAATAGAAATGGTTGTTTGCATCGGCCTCAAGCCATTCTCTATGAGTCATCAGATCAATCATGGGCATATACATATAAAGGTCCGATGTTCCTCTACACTCTAAAGTCAAGGTAGGGTGGGTTATCTTCCTTCTTTAAAATAAATGTGGCCTCCCTTAACATTAGCTCATTGCCATAATCAACCATAATCCTTTCCACCGCATAAATTACTTCTAATATAGACCATCTCCTTCTCCTAATCAGATCATATCTAATTTGACCAACCACTCTTTCCCATCGAATGTATCTAAGACCTCTTTTCCAGATCACATATACCTCCCTGAAAGTCCTAGGTATCTCAACCAAAGCAAAATTCTCACAAAGAGTCCTCAACTTTAATCTGTGTTCAACAAAGGTCTCACTCGTCCCCTTTAGAAATGTTATGGCCCTTTCCCGAGTTTCACCTCAGGATACATATACCAAAAAGAGATTTCTAGTTAGATTCGACTTTTAATTTCATACTTATCCTAAGATTCATTTATTCTTATGTTTTAAATCGATAATTTCTATTGTCATGCTTTACATTTTTGCTGCTCTGATACCAACTTAAACTGTCACGCCCTAAAAGGTATCATAAACGTAACAGTCTGCCTCATGCTAAACGAGACTTAAGAATCCATACCATAGTCATTCAGAAGTCTTATGTTAGTATGCAAGGCGTTCCTTTACGACAATAGAATACATAAACAATTGGAGACAAATAGTTCAATTTGATAGGATAAGCATAAAAATATAAACCACAGATATCTCAGGATTAGTTACAAAGCATTAAGGGGCATTCCCCTACAACACATAAGTTTAGGTATTATCCTTTTTGGTAACAATTTATCCTTCTAGATTTACTACTAAAAACTATACAAACCAATCGTAAACTTCTAAGAAGATAACTCCTAGACTCTCATTACTTGATTTGGCCAAGTTCGGGGATGCAGCCATCAGTACGGAACCGCATTAGAAAGAAACTGTGGGGGTGTAAGCTATGCTATCTTAGTGAGTTTCACTTCTAAAATTAAATGCTCAACAAATAATATCTATCAGGTAAGTTAATTAACAACCATATGAAATGCAAAAACACGTGAGCATATAATACATAAGACTATCCGGAAATCTTATGTTGAATGGATTTACGCCCTCCATTCAGGGTTAGATGTTTCAAGGCCCATACGACCAAAGATTTTAATTTTTCTCATTTTTATTGTGGTTGATACAGGTGCCCACCTACACACATTTTTCAATTCCGACCCATACGCAACATTTAAATTTTCAGCCATTACCAACATTCGAGTTTACAAGCCCTTCGTCACCCCAGCTATTATGCCTTCTTCCCGCAAGGTATAATAACTATGCAATGTGACTCACATATGGTATGCATGGCAATTTGATTATAAAATCATGGCATATTAATTTAACAATTTATGGGTGATCATAGATATTGCAGAAAATCAATTCTATACTAAATCATACAAATATTTACAACAAGCTCATTTCGATATTCTTATCATCAATTCACCCATGTAGAAATCATATACACACAATCAAATTTTATCTTGTCCAAATTCTAATGCCACTAACATTACAAGCACAAGCATATAATTTAAAAATAGTGAACTCACTCGGCCATAGTCTCCGGTCTCTAATGATAGTGATCCAAAAACACGAAATTTCTCCCGACTCCAAATCACCTAAACGAAAGAAATACCCCTGATATTTCATAACATAACTAATTCCAAACTTTTCAAATAAAAGTCTTTAAATTCATAATTTCCATAAAATTGGAAATTCCAACTTAAAACGGTCATAACTTGGTTATTTAACTCGGAATTTCAAATAACTATCGATTTCTATCTACTTTGAAAGATATATCTATTTATATGTTAATACTAATTTCGAAAATGTTTAAGTCTCAAATGTTCATAGATCTGATCAGTAACTAAAAGTTGAAATACCAAAATTGTTTTAGAAATTTGCATCATTTCTATCAAGTATATTATATGTACATGCAATATCTACAAGTTATGATCATGAATGTCATGATATGAGCTATCTACATGTAATTCCTTAATGGTTTTTATTAAAAGAATTTTGCAAAAGCTTACACCTTGTAATAGTGTCATAAACACTTGTTTGAGAAAACTAGCTTTATTCCTTTGAAAATCATGCATATTCTTACTATGATGAAGCCTTGCCCCCCCCCCCCCCCCCCCTTGATAACCTATATACCTAATACCTTCATTATCTGAATAAATTTCCTCATTTAAAGGTTGGAAAATAGATGTTTTAAAGTGAGTTTTGCCTAGTGACGAATTTTATACAATTTTTGGAAGGGAAAATATTGTTCGATTTAGTTGGAAAACTTTTCTTTTGTTTTAGGTTTCTACTTTGATAAAACACATTTACTTTCATAAAAATCAAGCCTTTATTATTCTACTCTCTAAGACCTCTATCTTTTCCATTAAAATACCAATTTTGACATTTGAAAATAAGTGTTTAAATAGGGATCCGAGTTTTGGAAAAATTGTTTTTGAGATTGTTTCTTGTGAAAAACTCATTTAATCTTTCTAAAACTAAGTCCTAATCAAACCTACTCCTTAAGGCTTCCATTTCTTTAATAAAACTCTTGTTTTATGATTAAAAAATAAGTGCTTTCTTGGCATTTCATCCTAGTTACGAATTTCTACTTTTTTTGTTGGTGTTGAAACATAGATCTAACTTAACTTTTATAATCATCTTCTTGTTTTGAAAATTTCTATTAGTAAAACCATGACTAACTCATAAAAATCACTACTTAATGATATCTATTACATAAGCCCTTAATTTTACATGTAAAACTTTCATTTTGAAGTTGGAAAATGTGTTTTCTAAATAGGTCTTTCTCAAGATCCGAATTTTAAAAATTACTTTTTGATAAAAACAAAATGGATCTTGAGTTTTATTCAATACTTTCCTTAAGAATATCATGTAGCAAAACTTTCATGCATGTAAAACAAATAGCTATTTATTTAACTACTCTAAACAAGTAGATCTACTATACTACTTAGGCTATGAATGAAATGCATCATGAAAAATATGTAATGAGAATAGAAATGAAAATATAAGCTCTAAGTTTCCATAAAGATAATAGATAGCCAATGATATGACAAAATACTAGTATATCAACTCTAGTAACAAGATCTACACATTGTGATAACAAGAATATCATGTTTTAGTATTTTCCATATCCCTAGCATAAAGCTCATGGGGATTTTTGTGGAACCACACATGTATAACCTTGTCATTATATGTTTCTATAGTGTAAAGTTAAGATCTATTACCTATTTAGTGTTTTGGTGAAGGAAGCTTAAAGTAAAAAACATTGTGTGTGCGTGTGTGTGGTGTGTGTGTGTTTGTGGTGGGGGGACGGCCAAAGGGGACTCACCGCAAGAATGGAGAGGAGAGGGAGAGAAAAAGACTTCCAAAAATTGGCTTTGTGAGAAGATGAAAAGAAAAAAAAAGTGAAAGGTGAAAGAGATATTATATAGGAAAATGAATTAGGGTTTTGGGTGATTATTTAATTGAAGAAAAACAAGACATATTGCGGCTTATAAGGGGTGGTTTGCACCAGTTTGAGAGAGAGAGAGAGGAGAGGAAAGTGTTTTGATTTGTTTTGTGTAATAACTTTCAAACTTAATATGTAATTTAAGTAATAAAAGTTGTATTGGAAAAGAAAATGTAAGGAAGATGATGTGAAATGGAAGAATAGGTTGTAAGGATGTAAGAATAGTGTATAGGTGGTTGTACTTGATGAGTAGTGTAAAAGAAAACGAAATGTTGATTAGATACCTAAATTACCGGTAGTAATGAAAATACGATAAAACGATTATAACTGTAACTTTTATAACCCAAAAAATTATATAACTGAAATATTTAGACATATCGGTACTAATATCATATATTTAATATCCCGAGCCCTGGGACACATTTTTCGAGATTTGCATCAAATTGGGCTCGAAATAGGTTGAAAATTCACCAATTAGATATTATTTAGCATTCTAATATTAATACGAGCTAATCTACGCTTCCCACTCATATTTCGACTCTTTGGTTTTAGAACCCAGGATTGCCGGATCTAAACTGCTAGAGTTTTCTGAGATTTTGTTAACTTAGGGTTTTCGGTTGACTTCCGATTTAGAGTCTTACTTCAAAGTTAACTCGTTGTTATTCTTTCACGGTTTCCTTCTTGATATTGCCAAACATAGGATTTCTAGTTCTGATTGGTCCAGAGATATTCTTTTAGGATTTTGGTTTCCGGTTTTAAATCTTTCCTGAAATCAAACTCAGGTTTTCTAAGAAAACTAGGGTTTACAATCATGCATGTGCTTTCTATTTCTAGACTATTCTGTGGAATTGAATGGATCATAATGATGGTTGATATATAGATTTTGTAATGGTTGAGTAATTGTTGGTTTTTTTATTTAATTCTCTTTTTTTTATTTTTGGGGTCTGACACAAAGCTTCTTTTGTATTAATTGCAAAAAATAAAAATATATTATTGTTTCAATAATATTAATGTAAAAGTTTACTTAGTGGTAAATATGCGAGAAATATTATTTTTACTATAAAGTTCACGTGCCAATAAGTTTCTCTATGCATATCTTTTCATTAATTATTTTAGAATTTGATTATAATTAGTCCTAAGGTCATATCAATTTTCAACACCTCTACGTTATGGTAAAACATTGTTTTTTCCTTTTGTATCCAACTTTATTCCACTATTATATTTTGTATCTTAGTGTCTAAACCTTAAATGATGTTGAAGTGAAGTTTAACCTTTTCGTTACATTTCTATACCATCCCTCCGCTCATATTTTTTCCCTCTTTCTTGAAGTAAAAGCAGTTACATCATTTCCAATGATTCTTTAGGTTTATATACTTGATTTAAATATTTTTATAAGAAATATTTCATATATTAGATACTTTTTAAAATTCTGCACACGCATTGCGAGTACGTCAACCGGTAATTATTATTATAAAAAAATCTAGTATAATTATTGTGTGAATGTACTGTGTTACATAAAAATATATGCAATTAATAGCTTTTGAATGTCTTAAAATTAATGGTCTTTTGTCTAATATTATTTGTTCTAAATTAAACTTTAGATTTGCATTATATGAAACTATCATCAAAATTTATTTATGTAATTTTGTGAATATTTGATATGTGTCATGATATATATATTGATTTGATATTGGCCATTATGTGTTAGATATATTGATATCTCTTTTTAATACTATAACATGATAATTTCGATTAAGCCATCATATTGAATCCATAATTTGACTAAAGTTTTAGATTTATAATTAATAGATCATGTTCCATGATTTTTGAAAATTTAGACCTTGTGAATAGTTGATGTATATATGAGTTCATAATGCAATTTGAGATTTTGTTATATTGTTGATATTAAAGTGTTTTATGAAATTCACCTTATGTTAATGAATGTTATTGCATGAGTTTGTATTGTTGAAATTAGTATATTGAATATTGATCTTCCTTATAATAATGTTATTCTTAATAATATATTGGGTGAATTGATATGTATGATGTAATGTGCGATTATGTTTGCTCAAAATTCTTGCCACTTAGAAAATTTTGATTTTTCATAAAATTGCAAAATCTAAATGGATAGATTTAGGTTCATATCAAAAAAGCCAATTTTTTCAAAATTAAAATCTAATGAATGTAAAGTGATAAGATTTTAAAATACTAAAAATAACAAATAAACTAAAATTTTTCCAAAAGGACTACATGTTGTTTGATCCCAAATAACGGGTACGTAGGTACCTAACGAACGACTTAAAATATGGAAAAAATTCTATTGTTAATAATTTGATATGATTAGGATAAATCTTGTAAATATTGTTATTTTGTATAAATTGATTGTTAATTATACGTAAATTGTATTGCTTCTTGTAAGTCTTAATAAAATTGGTAAATACTTTGTATTTAATAAAATTGGTAAATATCACATAGTAATGAATTTAAGAAATTTAAGGAAAAATTCATAATTTCCTAATTAAATATGGTAACCATTCAGTTTTAATATGATAACTCCTGAACTTATGAATTTATGGTTATTATTTTCTTAAAACAATTTTTGTGGGTCATTAACAAAATTAAGATTAACCTACCAATTGATCATAATTTAATTTTTTTTCCTTAACTGTAGTTGGGTGGCAACTCCAAAATATTTTTGGAAATTAAAATTTTCCTTTAATTCTTAGTCAGGGATTTATGTTAAATGGTTTATGGTTTGATATAAATTGGAATAAGGAAAATTAAACTAAAAATCAAAATTCAAGCTTGACGGTACCTAAGCTTTGAATTTTAAAATTGATCAATTTGATATTTGAATTTTAAAATTGATCAATTTAATACTTACAAGAACTTTTCATACATGCCAATAATACCTCCATCAAGTTCTTTTAGATACTAAATTGATCAATTTCAAAGTTTGAGTACTAAAATATATATTTTGAAGTTCAAATAATTAATTGCATATTTTGCAAATGTTTGTGTATCTTTCATGACATTATCTATTCTTTTTGTGATAGATTCGTTTTGCTTGATGATAAATAAAAATTTAAGCATGAGAGAATTTGATAAATTTTTATTGTATCTCTTTCATAAGTTGAGGTTTATTATTTTGTATATTTTATGGGATTCTGGATAATTTTGGTGCTTAATTAAGTTATATTTTAACTTCTAGGGGTTGAAAAGGTTATTGAAGATCAAGGAAGTAATTTAGACAAGTTTGTTGTATTTTAAGAGTTTATTAGTAGAAGATTTGAAACTTAGATGAAATACACACGTCAAAGATACACTCATGTTTCTCATTTATGCATTCCGAAAAGAAAATTCATGAAATTTGAGTACACTGATATGAACATTCCCTATGTAACTATCTCGTGTATAAGACATGAGAATTGTACTTTTAGTTTTTAACATTTGATAGCGAACACATCTAACCATGTACTTGTCTTTTAGTTGTGACTTTTTGGAGAGAAAATCTAACATGGAGAGATAGAAAAGCAAAAGCAAGATGAAGAATATATATATATATATATATATATCGATCACTTAAGATTGCAAGTCAAGATCAAAGAGGGATTTAATTATGAGTTTTCTAGGTTTAACTCTTTCTTTTGTTTTCATGAATTTCTAGTGAGTAGTAAATCTATAATATCAAGATTTGATCAACCTTAAGATAACCATGTGGTAAGTTTATTTCTTTTCAATGATTTTAGCATTTCTTGAATCTAATCATATGTTATTTCATGTTCTTTGAATCTTTATTGTTAGCATATGGGTTCAATATTATATATTATGCATGTTGATTAAAAAACTGATAAGTCTCTTTTACTCTATCTTTCTCCAAGGAATTTGAGCTCATTTTGATGCAATTTTTTAATAAATTCCTATGAGTACTTTTGCTTTTAATGTTAATTTTTATTTTATAGCTCCTTGAATCAAAAGAAGGAGAAATGAAGTGTTTTTATCAAATTTGAAGCAAAAAAAAAGCAAACGAAGTCAAAGTTGGACAATATCGAGCCCTATGAAATCACCATCAAGGCTAAAAAGTTGAAGTAGAACGAAGAAAAATGAACTGTCGCACCTCAACCCTGAGCCCCCGACATGACCCTTGACATATGTTCTGAGGAGATCGAGCCTCAATTTTACACAAAAGCTTCTGTCGAGCCTCAAAGTCGAGCCTCATATTCGACCCTTGACAATTGCTATTTGAAAACCAACTTTTGGAAAGATTTTCTTCGAGCCTTAGTTATTCGAGCTTCGACAACTTCAATTTCTACATTCAATAGATGGATAGACAAAAATGCGAGTGGTCCTTAGTGTTTTAGTGTCGAGCCTGTTTTCCATTCACTGCAGCACTCGACTAAAGCTACATTTTGCCCGCGTGGTGAGATAAGAACAATTCTATTATGTAAGAACCTGCCACGTCATGAAATTATGCCCAGAGTCTATAAATAAATGGGCAAATGTGCATTGTAAACAGTGTGCAATATTGTCAATTTTCTCTTACATAGTTTTAGAAAGAGAATTCTAAGGTAGAAGAAATCAATTTTCTTCTTGCTTTAGAAGACTCGTAGTCTTCTGAGTAAAATCATTTTAACCCTAATGTTTGTAATTGTTGCAAAAATCTAGCAATTAATTGAATTATTCTTCAAATTGATTTTATTTCTTTAGATTTGTTCTTAAATGTTTAAATCTATGGAGAAATAATATCCTACAGCTTAGGGTTTGCAAATCCAAATCTTGATTCATGTGACTACAAGTAAATTGACTGGTTATTTGCAGTTAGTAGCTTGATTTTTTTTTTCGTGAGTCTAATTATGTGGTACACCTGTTAGATTCATGCTTAATTTCAATTGAATAGGTTGAGAGGTCATTCTTTTGAATAGATCTATGTCTACTCATGAAGTTAATCCTTTTTACTTCGAGAGGGGACGGGTGAAAACTTTTTGTCACTTGTTTTTACAATTCATTGAGTTGGTTTTTCAAACAAAGGATTCTTATTCTTTATGCGGGTTTAGTATCTGGATCTAGAACTACTAACTTCAAAAGAAGCTTTAATTTACCTCAGTGAATTTGGCGGTGCAAGTATCCCAGCAAACCATTCTCTCAGAGTATTGTTTTTATGAAATCACATGATAAGAAGTTGGTATAGTAAACCCTGGGCTACTTTTTTTGCAAAGTTACAAACCCATTATCTAATTTTGCCCAGTAACCGCTTGTGAATATTCCATTAACATAGTTTAGGTTTGTTTTTACCATGTTCTTCTAAATTTTTCCTTGGCTAGATAATGGATGGAATATAAGTATGGTATTTGCTACTAATCCCTTAGGATCCAACCTGATTCTTTCTATACTACTTCGGTAGGTGCACTTGCCAATGTTGGAAGTTGCTAAACTGAAGTTGAACGAAACCAATTAGCTTTATAAATTTTGAAAACTTCAACTTCAAGTTGTGATTTTAGATTCTATTTATCCAATGATCCAATTAAAAACAATATGTATGAACATATTTACATGATTAAAAGAAGTTGTATGAAATCGTAGAGATAAAACTTGATATTTTTATGTATGTTATTTCATGTTCTTTGAATAATGAACTTCATAAATCGATAATGCAATTCTAAAGGTTTTGGCTAGGATAAAATTCCAATTAATTAATTTAGGGTTAGGAGTTGATATTTTTAAGAAAAATATTAACTTAAGAAAAATAATAATTTAAATTATGAATTCTCACAATGCAATGTACAAGCATTATTGATGAATTTAGACAATTGCTTTTGGTCTTTCTCGATAGCTTTATTAGTTTTTTTTTCCTTTTAAGTTCTTAATCACTCAAATTTTACCAAACAGATAATAGAGAAGAGTAATTACTAGAATTCACAGTTCTCATGAGAAAGATCCATATTCATCTACTATACTATAGAATCAATAGGTTTACTTGCTTGTATGATTTGAGAATAGTTATTGGAAAGGACAGATGGATCATTAATGTTAGAGTATACAACAAGTTTCACTTAATCATTTTCTTCGTTTAGCTTAACCAAAGTTTTATTTGAGTCAACCATAATATGTATAAGCATACTCCACCCATATATGCAATATTTGATGTATTAAGTTCCTCCAACTATCAAGCGCATAACTATACTTCCCTGTGTTTACCAAAGCTAACAATGCACATCCTTCAACAATTCAATTCATTCAACTTCTAAAGCTATCCGATTTTTGGTTGCTTAGATATGGGTAGGATAGCTTACCTTTGATTAATTTGAGTTGACAATTATAGATTTCTCTTGATTAAAGAATTGAGACTCTCCATTAAAGACCTAAAATTAGAGTTACTCCTAGCATGATTGGGGTTGTGATGGTAGCTTAGTTTAAATTGTTAGGACTATTGGAACAAGAAAACAAAATACATTGTAGTAGCTAGGTTGTGATAGGGTTTTAACCAGTGAGTGAAGATAGAGTATCTAAGAGTCGAGATACAATGCTTGTAATAGAGTTGACACTCTGCCGCTACTATTTGTGTGAATTTTGATGATCAATGTTTCTTGCTTAGAGTTGTGATAAATATAATCGAAGATGGTAGCTTCATAATGTGATAGTAGTGGTGGTTTGTTCTAGTCTAATGTTCAAGCTCTTAAAGTTTAGGTCTAAAATAGTTTTGGAAGTATGTTTGTGTGGTATAGGGTTAACAATTAAGTCTAATGGCTATTAGGTCGGTTTTGGTTGAGAATGCTATGATGGTGCAAGGATTTGGTGTTTATGCTTCAGAAGATGAAGGAAGAAGGGAGAAGAGGAGTTTAGTTAAAGTTGTTGGGTATTTGTGGGAAAAGGGAAAGAAAAGCAACAAGGAGGAGAGAAAGTAGACTAAGGGATCCGGTAGGTAAGGGCTAATAGAGGTGGTCCGGTTGAAGGGGTCAACAATGATGGAACTTGAATTAGAGTTCAAGGGAGAGAAGAAGAGAAAATGGAAGCAGGAAAGAGAAAGGAGGGAGAGTGACCGCTCTACTCTATTGTTGTTATTGTTTTCCTTAATTTTTTTTAAATTACATTAATTACTACTACTAAGTTATTGATATCACTACTATATTCCCTAAATTTTGTGTATATGTGTGTATGCTCTAAAATAATGGTACTTTTCATATATAATATCATCCTATAAACACATTACTATAGTAACACTTATTATTTTGAAATAATTTTCTATTTAGAGTCTTTACTAATAACAATTACTTAAAGAAACTCAAATTAAAAATAATAACCAATATACAATTTTAAATTCATGATTTATACATATGATATGCGAAAATTATACATAATACATATATCGTGCTTAAAAAAAGCAATATACATATAGATATTGCATTTATTAAATTCGATAAACATGAAATATAATCAACTAAAGCAGAAAAGGGGGAAATTGGTAGCACACCAAAAAGGCAAATGTGTAGCAGTAACTGCCAAAAGCAGCAAAATTCCAAAGATATCCAAACCCATGACTTTTGTCACACATCCACACACTTACCAACTAAGTTATGTATTATTTATAATTAAATGATATAACATGATTAATAAATACAATCTAGCAACTATACTTAAACATGTAACAGCATCTTATTAATGCAATTTGTTTGTAAATTATTCATATCTTGACTTTTAAATGCAATTTTGGAATGGATTTTGGTTTTTTTTTTCATATCTACTTTATATTGGTAATTATTTTTGTGCAAGAGGTAGTGTAAACCCCTGAAATTTTCATAATTTTTAGAAAATAATCATAGAAGCTAGAAACTAAAAACCGAAATCGTAAAAATCAACCCAAGTTAAAACTAAAATCCTAAATAAGGTCAACCACGAGAATTCTTAATCTTGAGAAAAAGAGAACCCTTAAAACAAAATAGAAAATTCAACTATCGGTTAATTCAAATCCGTACACCAATCAAATCATCTATCTAATTCCTAACACATAAATCAAGACGATATACCCAAATAACGCTCGACAACGAAATACTAAGACCTTAAATCCTTCGGTGAATTTTAGAGTCAAAATTTTTAATTTTCACCAAAAGTCAAACTAAGTCAACCTATAACCCTAGACTCGGTTAAACGATCTCGAGAATTGAAAAATATTAAATAATCACAAATAAAATGAAATAAACCATAAATGTTGAACTAAAAATATAATACAGACAAAACCCCAAAATTTTATAATCATACGAATAAAATCAACAAGTCGGGAGTCAAACAGGAACCTCAAAAGTCAACAAAGCTTACAACAAACCCTAGTGTTTAAGATTCAGCAATCCAGTGCTCTTAAACCCTAAATAACAAAATGAAAATAATAGTTCGTAATAATATAGAAGTTTAAAAATATCATATTCGCAAATTCCTAGTGTCCTTCGGATCCGAACGGGATTAGTTTTCAAAAAGTGTGCCCCAGTATATCAGATAGCAAAAATATTCCATTAATACCAATAGACTTGTAAAAATATAAGATTTCCAAAAATATTAGTTTTAAAATTTTTTTAGTAACTAGAAATTATAGATATCACAATTATAGCGTATTTTTATTACTATCGGTATTTTAATTGTCTAGTCTACTATTCATAGTACTTTTCTACTATTCATTACCATTCATCTATCTCTACTTTTTCTTACTATCTATACGTACAACCTACATATCTATTTCTTACAATTTCCTTTTCCCATAAAAATTTTACACCACATATTACTAAACTTCTCTTACACTTTTCTTCTAAAATTAATTTTTAATCACTTTTCTCTCTCTCCCCCCTTCATTACCGTCCACCATCTCTCTCTCTTCACTCTCAATTATTTTCTTTTTCAATTAATTTAATTACATCTAATTTTCACTCCAAAATTCTATAAATACCTCATACCTCATTCCTCCTTCATTCTTTCACACAACTCATTTTACTACCAAAACTCTCAAAAAATGTCTCCACAAATCCTCTCTCCAAAATTTCTCTCTACCATACCAAAACTCTCTTAAACCAATTTTTCACAAAATCCTTCTTTATACACAAAATATCTATCACATATCACTAACAACATAATCTCATATTCATCTTCTACTTCCTACCACATAAATACTTAACGGTAAACCCCTACCAATATTTTACCTATGTCATGTAACTTTACATGACTATGATGTGAGTTTCCTAAAATTAATGTTATGGAAGATACACTATGTTCATGTATTATTCTTGTTCATGAACATCCATTTCAATATTTTTATATTGATTATTATACTTTACTCATATTATTGTTGTTATTATGCTAACTTCTTATTCATATCTAACTAAATATATTTATGCATCTATATATATTCTTTAGAGCATATAAGCACATTTGTTATTTATTTATTTATTTATTTTCATGCTTTACAATTTGTTTATTTCATACTATTTTAAGACTAGTATTTCTAGTCTTAAGCTTGTTCTTATCAAGTCAAAACAACCTTTCTTTCATTTTCTTTATTCTTTTTGGGATTAGTCTATTCTTAGTCCTGAGATATCTTGATGAAGCTAAGTTTCCCAATACTTGATAATTATTACATTGCTTATTATTATTACCTTGCATTTCACCTTTTTCTTATATTTTCATCATCTACATACTACATGCTCATAATACATACATCTACATAATGATATTGTCTCAACTAAATTTAAAAGTAGAATTTTTCTTTAATAAAGGGACTTGAAACTAAATTTTCTATTATGTGACTTGTTATTAAATAATGGAGTTGTTATCAACAACATAGAAATGGAATAATACAAGTTTTCTCAAATAACGAAGATAGTTTTACAAAGGAAATATAAAAAATAAACACTTTCTTTTCATAATATGGTAACCTAAATCTTAGGAAAATAATTTGTTGGTATTCACAGTTTTCACAAAAAGCTTAAGAATAAACTCTTTTCAACTCCATAACAAAATCAAGAAGTAAACTAGTTTTCAAAGTTAAAATAAAATCAACCCATCAAGTTATAAACCCACTTAGGAAAATAATGATTTTCAAGTTTCTAAAGAAGGAACTTATTTTCAAAGAATATAAATATGATAAGATAAAAAACAAAGGATTTTATCAACAAAGAGGATTATTTTCAAATAAATTTTGTAAAAGAAATAAAAGATCAAATTTTAGAAAACAAAAACTTATATTTTAAATAAGAAATATAAGAAGAAAGGACTCATTTTCTAAAACCATTCTAAATGCAAATTTATAAATAGGTTATCAACAACTTAATAAACTTTTGATAATTTTGATCTTTTATCACTAGAAGTAAAAATTATAAAAGACCAAAGTTAAAAGAAAATTTACTTATTTTCGAAGAAGGAATGAGGAAAATAAAATAAGAATATACTCATTTATAATAACCTAGGAAAATATAAAGTTTCTTCAAAATACTTGAAAAGAAATTTATCAAGTTAAGTTTTAGCACTTCAAAATGAATTGTTTTATGAAATAAATTGTTGAAATACTACCATTAGAATTTTTGCATATAAATTGAGCTTATCCATAAAGGATTTTTCGAATGAAGTTGAGTTGGAAAATTGTTTCGCAAAATCTAGAAATATTCATTTCGAATCTATAACCTATGGTTTTGGAACCTAAACGACCTTACATGACAAAAATAACCTCAGAAACGGATCGATCTTTTCGAATAGATAGAAAATGGTATATTATGCGTAAAATTCTAAGTTAAAATGAACAAATTATGGCCATTTTAAATTTTGACAAACATAATGAAATAGAATTAGAAAGTTTAAGTAGAATTTCTATGAAATACTCATCCCCGGGTATTTCTTTTGTCTAGGTGACGAGGGATACGAGATTACCCTTTCTGAGGATTGCTATGACTAAGAAGATTGCAAAATGGACGACTGAGTTATTCTTCTTAATTTCGTTACCTTGCTTGTGCCTGTAAAGTAGTGGCATTAGTATACTAAGAAAAGATAAAAATTGATATGTATGGGGAATCCGGGGATATGTATATATGTGATTCTATGCTTATGTGTGAAATGAGAATTAAGAATATTGCAACTTTAAATTGCTTATTTAAGTGTCTTGTTTACTTACTTGTATGATTGTTTATTGTTTGCTAAATTGATTGATCACCCCCCTAATAAACCTTAATAAGGTTTGGTCTAAAAAATAAAAAAAAAATATAAAATATTCATGCATAGCATCCATCGAGTCACATTTCTTTTGAAAGGCTGCTACTTCTACGCGTAGAGTTGGATTGGTTGTTATCGTGCTGGGACACGGGCTATGTTCCTTCCTAAAGAATCCAAATCACTCGAGGAAATGCAACTCTAGGTTAGGAGGCGAGCCAATTGAAAGCTTTAGATGGAGACCTAGGGACTAGCAGTTGAAGTTGAGGATCTTCATCAACAATTCCCTAACCTTTAATACGGAGGGGTAAATCCGCTCTATATATGGTTTCCAGATAAATATATATATTTATGAAATCATATGATTGTTGCATTGTATGCATAGCATATGCATGAAAATTTAAATGAACTTGTTTGAAACTATGGTGCGAATAAAAAGAAATACCTTACTAAAATAGTTGTAAGCTTATACCCCCATAGATTTTGTTGAAGTAGGTATACTCGTGGCTTAAATCGAAGATCATGACATTAAGGAAGTCATGGAAGGATGTTAAACTTTTATGAAGGCAATGGGAACATAAGATGAAGTTACTTTGTAAGGATTCCTTATATGTAATGTATGCTATGTTAGTATTTTGGAAATTTCTAAGAAGTGTATTTATTTTGACTTAAAGACAATAGAGGAATATGCCTCTAAGAATTGTAATTTACCATGTTTATATTTTATGATAAGTATTCTCCTTGCCTTGTTACTTAATCATTATCAATGTAAATTGCGCTACTCCGATGCGTTCCCTTGGTTGTGATGTACGCCTTGTACATGATATGAAAGCCTTTACCTAACTGAGGTAGTCATTCTTAGGCTTTAGTATTATGTACGGTGGACTGTTGTGTTTAGGATATCCATCAAGGTGTGACAGGTAAATAGTGATATTTTTTCTTATAAGTATATAAATTCACATTAGTTTTTTTAGGACCTTTAATAAGTTTAGAGTTTTAAACTTATTTCTAGATATTTTGATTAGTGTCTAACTTGCTACTTGAGTTATTTCATTTTATTTTTTTTTTCATAATTGGTTTGCTCTCGTGCTTAACATTAAAGGTTTTTAATTCATATTTTAACTATTTAGTTTAGTTATGTTTGATTTTGTCTCCAAAAGGTATATTTAAATTAAATTTGTGAAAGTCTATGAGTGATTTTTATAAAGTTTTCTTGGAATATTATAAGCTATTTTACAATTATTGAAGGTCTCGTTCATGTATAACTTGAGAAATTATGATAAGCGTTACAAGATTGTCCTATATGGTTCTTGACAACCAAGTGCTATAATTAAGAGAAATTTACCAACAAGGAGTTTATTAGAGATTACATAACTAATGGGAAGGAAAACCTTGCAAGAAATTTCTTAGTTTCTAAATTTTCTTGAGAATTGGTGATGCAAACTTGTGGAATTTATATAGGAATGAAGGAAAAAGAGTTTGGTGTTTGAAAGAGAGGAGAACAGGGAGAAAAATGATCATAAGTTCTTCTTTCATACAGAACTTTTAAACTTCTCAAGAAAAATACCCTCTTGCCCTAAAGATTATGTTACTAATGGCCCAATGCTTAAGCCTGCTTTACTCTTCTTCTACTTAACTCTAACTTCACTCTCACAATCCTCTCATCTTTTTGTCACTCACAACGGCTAAGTAACCATAAACTCGCTTTCTCTTTCTCTTGTGTATCTATATTTGTTATATCACTATACAAATGTGTTGATTGCTTATGTAGGGTGACATGAAGAAGATGAATATGCTAATGCAAATGATGCAGGCTATTCAACTAGCTAACTCCAATTTCTCTCAAGGGTCGTTGATTTGCTTGCTATTTTCCATGTTTTTCTTTTTCATTTTATATCTATACATGTATTCCTATTAACTTTTTGAACCCTATTCTATTACAAAACTAATTTCTAGTTACAAATCAATAACAATCTTTAAGTAGTTCTTTTTTTTTTTTTGTACTTCTTGTGTTTTATATCTTGATGGGTTGTAACATGTTTCCCCTACTGATGAAAGGCAACCGTGTTCTCAAGGTTAATATGAGGATAAAGTGTGTGAAATAGGGTTAAATCTTTCCATGTAGTATCTCATACCAGTAGTCCATGCCATTGAAAACCTGAGTCACCAATCGACCCTTTTGAACAATATCCCTTACATCCACAATAGCCAAAGGTTCTAATAAAGGGCCATTATCACGAATACTAGGTGGTAGATCCAAAGATGGAATTGTATTCCCAAAAGCTGCTCTTAAACAAGATACATGGAATACATTATTTATCTTAGAATTTTATGGCAAATCTAAAGCATAAGCACATTAACCCACACACTTTAAAACACAATA
The DNA here is from genome assembly GCA_024138025.1 of Combretum micranthum. NCBI lineage: Eukaryota > Viridiplantae > Streptophyta > Magnoliopsida > Myrtales > Combretaceae > Combretum > Combretum micranthum. The sequence goes on along the minus strand of JAMXBD010003428.1, from coordinate 54,922 downwards.
GGATCCATAGCACTATTTAAACAATTTGTGAAGGCTTCTTGAAATAGACAATTATCTATACTGTTAAAGCTTCACAAAAACCAAATCCCCTTCACTAAAATGAACATCAGTTCTCTTCCTATCTGCAAAACTCTTCATCTGAACTTGAGCTTTCTATAAAGCTTCCTTGAGAGACTCCAATAATTGATCTCTTAACACAATATCAACATCTACTACTTCCAAACTTGAATCACCATGAATGCATATTGGAATAGTGGGAGGTTTTCTCCCATAGACCACTACAAATGGGGTTTTCCCCATTCCTTCATAGCAAGAAATAATGTAGGCATACTCTGCCTATGACAAGTACTTAAACCACTCACTTGGATTTTCCATCACATGGCAATAAAGATATTGTTGCAAGACCCTAGTGATCACCTCTGTTTAGCCATCACTTTATGGGTGATAGGTTAAACTCATACAAAGCTTGTTCCATTGAGCTTGAATAACTCCTGCCAAAATTTGCTTACAAAATTAGATCTCCATTCGAGATAATAGAGCATGGAAATTCATGAAGTTTAACCACCATATCCATGAAGAAATGAGCCACCTTAGTAGCATTGAAATTAGTCTCTGAAGCACCAAAAAGACAGTACTTTGATAGTCTGTCAATAACTACCAAAATCACAATAAAGTGGTTAGATTTTTAGTAGACATGTGGAAATGTCTTCTCATACTTGACGTGGAATAGGGAGTGGTGATAATAACCCAGCTGGACTCTTAGTGATAGCTTTAGTTTATTGGCATACTATACAACTTTTAACAAACATCTTTACATCTGACTTCATGCCCACCTAATAAAATTGAGATTCCAATCTTTTATAAGTTTTTGCTACCCCAAAATGCCCAGCTGATGGAATAACGTGAAATTCATGTAAAAGTATCGGTATTACCAATGATGTTGGTACCAAAAATATTCTTTGGCCCAAGTATAATAGCCCATTCTTCCATTCTAAATTCCACTGCAATTGCTTTCCTTGAGACAATTGGTCAATCAATTCAAGGAAAGCTTGAAGTGTAGTATATTCTTTCTTAGTATCTTCTATAATACCAAAGTGTGGCATTAAATAAGCCAGAAATTGAAATGAGCCATCATACTTCCTTGATAAGGAATCTAACATGATATTTTCAATTCTAGCTTTATACACAATAGTATAATCATGACCCAACAACTTAGTCATGCATTTGTATTGTTTAGGTATTTGAATAACTTGGGTCGACAACTCCTTTAAACTTTGATGGTCAGTTCGAATAATAAAATACAACCCCAATAAATGTTGTCGCCGCTTTCTCATCGCTTCCACCAAAGCATGCAACTCTCTTACATAAGCTGATGCTTTAGTAAGATGAGAAGACAATTTCTTACTAAAGAAAGATATGGGCTTATCATCTTGTAATAGCACAACCCCATTCTTGACCTATATACATTTGTCTCTAGCATAAACTGCTTCCTAAAATCTAGTAAAACCAAAATAAGAGCTAATGTCAAAGCATCCTTGAGCTATTGAAATGATTTAGAGGCATCATCCATCTACTGAAAGTTATCACGCTTTAGTAAATCTGTTAGTGGACTAACAATTGATGCATATGACTTCATAAAGCATCTTAATACCCTGATAAGCCTAAAAAAGCCCTAAACTGCTTAACCGATGTAGGAACCAGTCATGACTTAACTACTTCAATCTTAGATGGCCCTGGTAGCACTCCATCCACAATCTCAATATGCCTCAAATACTCAGTTGTATCCTTCTTGAAAGCACATTTAGATTTCTTTAAAAATAAAGCATTATTTGCAAGAATCTAAAATACCATTTCAAGATGTGCAACATGTAACTTCAGACTAGGGCTATATATAAGTATGTTGTCAAAGAAAACAATGACGAACTTGCGTAAGTAAGGTTGGAAAATTCTATTAATAATCGACTAAAAAGTTACCGGTGCATTACTAAGCCAAATGAAATTACGAGGTACCCGTAATGTCCATCTTATGTTCTAAACGCTATTTTTTCAACATCATCAGTTGTCATCCTAATGTGGTGATAACCAATCCTTAAATCCAATTTGGAAAAAATCTTAGCACCATGTAATTCATCCAATAATTCATCTATAGAGGGGATCAGAAATTCATCTTTGATGGTGGCTTGGATAAATGCTTGGTAATCTACACAAAAATGCCACGATCCATCTTTCTTGTTAACAAGTAACACTAGCGATAAATAAGGACTTATATTATGCTATATCAGTCCTTGTTCCAACATTTCCTTTACTTGCTTTTCTATCTCCGTCTTTTGGAAATGTGGATACCTATATGGTTTTAGGTTTATGGAATTCACCCCACTTATCATATGTATCCTGTGTTGAATACCTCTAAAAGGGGGACAATGATGATGGTGGCTCAAAAATATGAAGAAATCTACCCAATACTTATTAAATCAAGATATTGTTAGCAGTATCCTCTGAAGAAACTTCCATCTGAGCCCTTAACTGATAGCAAGTTGCTACTGCATAGTCTTCTTAATTAATGATAAGGAATAAAGCCACTTCTAACCCACTCATTATCATGAAGACAAACTTCCATATCCCCACTTTTAAATTTCATATACAACTCATTGTAATCAATTGTAACTTGTCCAATCCCTTGCAACCATTGCACACTTAACACCATATCTGCTCCTTAAATTAGTAGCACATAAAAGAGGTTTTGAATGCCAAACCCTGAATATTAATTTCTGACCATTCGCTATCATTTCTTGAAAAGAATCAATAGGTGAAACAATCAATCATAAATGACTTACAACTCCAGATTGAATGAAATCGTGAGTGCTTCCAGTGTGCAACACTATAGAGTAAACCGAATGTTGTATTACTCCTCTAAAACGTAAAGTTTTAGGAATCATAATGCCACTCATAGCATGGTAGCGAATTGCATAGGGTGTTTCAATACCATTGTCTTAAGTAACTTCTTTATTCATTTCGTCATCATCTATCTCATCATCAATTATTAACAAGACTAAAAACTTGGATTTGCACTTATGGCCTTTATTAAGCTTTTCATTACAATTAAAGCAAAGACATTTCTCTCTATGCATTTGCATTTCCTCCATGGTTAATCTCTTAACATGCAAAGAATTACTAGTCCTGGATTCAGAACTAGTAATTGATGCGACTGATGAAATTGTTTTACTAAATTGAACAGTGTTCTTCGATCAAACAGTTGGTGAAACTGAAGTGGAACTTTGAAACTATTATGAATGTCATTTAACTTGTCTTCAAGCATTCTAGCAATCCAAATAGCATCCATTAAAGAATTTGGTCTACTAATTTGAACATCCTGTTTTATTATAGGTTTTAAACCTAACACAAATCAACTGATTAATGATTCAGGTAATTCAATAGTACGATTCGAAAAAGATAGAAACTATGTTCGATAATGACCTATTGTATCTATTTGAGTCAACTTAGAGAGCATACCTTGTATGTCTTCATAGGTTGATGGGCCAAATCTCTTGGATAAATCTTGAATGAATTTAAACCAAGATGATAAATGTTTGTTTAGGTACATCGAATTGTACCATTGTAAAGCATTGCCCTCTATAGCAAAAGATGCTATAGTCATTCTTTGATCACCATCAATTTGATGGAATTCAAAAAACTGTTCGACCTTAAAAATCCATCCTAACACATCTTTATTAATGAATTTAGGTATCTCCAATGTGATACCTTTTAAAAGATCCTCATTAGCCACTAAATTCTGGGAGGATGATAAATAAACCAAATGTTGATCTTTATCATGATTAGATACTTGATTCTAACTCTCCTCTAATTTGCTAAGTCCAGTACTCATTTGCTTAAATCTCAGTTGTATCACCAATGGACTATTCTTCATGAAATTTATATTAGCCACTTGAGCTAAAGTAGCACTTCTCAATTCCGAAGCCATGAGAACATATGAGAGCACCAAACAAGTGACTAACGACCCTATGCTTAAGCCTACTTAACACTTTTTCTACTTAACCTTAATTGCACTCTTAGAATCCTCTAGTCTCTTTGTCACTTACAATAGGTAAGTAACCCTAGACTCACTTTCTCTCTCTCTTTGTATTTGCATTTGTTATATCACTATATCAATGTGTTGATTGTTTATGCAGGGTGATATGAAGTAGATGAATATGCTAATGCAGATGATGCATGTTGTTCAAGTAGCCAACTCCAATTTCCCTCAAGGGTCTTAGTATTTGGTTGCCCTTTTCCTTATTTTTCTTTCTCATTTTATATATGTACATGTATTCCTACTAACTGTTTGAACCCTATTCTATTAGAAACTAATTTCTAGTTACAAATCAGTAACAATATTTAATTAGTTTCATTTTTCTATACTTATTATGTTATGTATCTTGATGGGTTGTAACAGATTATTTACAAAAGACCATAATTTTATATTATATTTGTGAACCCCTAAATTTTTGAGATCAATTAAAGCTTAAACCCTAATTAGAATGTCAACCGGAATCCCAAAGTCAAGAAAACCTAGTCTTTTTATGATTGTTTAAGTTCGGCATTCCCGTTTAAGCAACCTTAAGAAAGTAAGTAAAAGATTAGTATGTAGAATAGTTTGTAATAACCTGAGAAAGCTTAAAAACATCAGTTTAGTTAAACCGCGATTTGTTTTTAGCACAACCGGATACAGTTTCAAAAAGCGTGTCCCGGGGCTTAGATTAGTAAAAATATTCCGAATATACCATTAGACTCCTAAAAATATAGGGTTTTCAAAAATATCAATTTCATAATTTTTCGGTAACTAAAAATATCAGATATCGCAATTATACGTGTATTTTCTTACTACCGGCACTTAAATTATCATGTTACTTTACATTACACTATTTTCTACTATTCTACGCTATTTATCTATCTCTACTTTTTCTTACAATCTACTCTACAAACCATACCTCTATTTCTTACAATTTCCATTTTCAATACAACTCACATCTTTCATATCTTACTTTTCATTAACAAAAATACAAAAAAATAAAATCTACTCCCTCTCTACACTCAATATTGCGCCGGCCATGCTCCTCCTCCTTCTTCAATTTGCTTTATTTTCATTTATTTAATTAACACAAATTTCCTCCCACATTTTTCTATAAATACCCCCTCTTCCTTCTACTTCTTTCACACCTTATATACACTAAAAATACTCTCTCTCAAATTCTCTACAAGAATTCTCTCCCAAAAGTTCTCTCAAGTTTAGTTCTTTTAGGTAATATTTCTTCAAGTTTTCTTTATGTTCATTTACTTAGCATGAGCTTAGTGTGTGTTTTCTAAACCATGAAAGTTAAAGAAAGCAACAATAAGTTCATACTTTGTTTTTGTTCATGAATCAAATTTCTTTTATGTTGCTTTTATGTATATAATTATCTAAATATATCTACGCAGCTATATATATCTTTTAGAGCATATAAGCTCATTTGTTTTGCAATTTATTTACTTTCATGTCGTTTTTAAGACTAGTCTTTCTAGTCTTAGACTTGTCTTTATCAAGTCAAAATATTTTGTTTTTCTTTTTGGGGCTGGTCTTTTCTTAGTCCTGGGATACCTTGATGAAGCTAAGGTTAATACTTGATTTTTTTCCTTACTAACTTATTTCTTTAAGTTATTATGTTTCCTTATGTTTTCATAACTTTATGATTCATATTCATGCATGAACATAATGATTTTGTCTCAATAAAATAAATAAGGAAAATTTTTCTTAAAATAGAAGTTTTTCTCTAAAACTAAAAGTAGGAAGTAATTTTCATAAAAACTAAGGATTTTACTTTAACAAACTTTTCTAAGAAATCTAGAAGAGTTCATAAGAAAATTTTACAATACATACATAGCATGGAAAGAAATTCTTGAGTAAACAAAAGTTTTACTAAACTCCACTTTTTCATCAAATACTAGTTGATAACCACCAAGAGTTTCTTTTCATAAAAATGGAATGATCTTAAGAAACAAGGAATTTATTTCTATGAATATAGAATTGTTATTATTTTCAAAAAGTATTAGAAACTAAGAAAATAAAATCATTCTTCGAAAATTTAAAGGACTAAGGAAATGAAATTTACTCATTTAAAATAACTTGGAATATTTTCTAGCAAAATAAAAGGAATTTTCAAAAGTTTCACTTTTCTTTAGAAAACTTTACTTTTACAAAAAAATTATGGTTTGAAACAACTTCATTAATTTCATACATTTGATATGAGTCAATAAATATATGTAAATACATTTCAAAGGTTTTACAAACTATTATATTACCTATCTCTTTTATATGAGTTTTGTTAAAAGAAGGAATTCAAGTTTTGTGAAAATTCGTGGTGAACCTAGTCACCACTATTTCGGAACTCAAACCACTTAGTTTGATGAAAATAGTTTTAGAAATAGATAGATCTTTTCGAGTAGGTAGAAAACAGTATATAATATGCGAAATTCCAAATTAGAATCAACAAGTTATGGCCATTTTAATTGAAATTTTCTCCAATCCGATTTTACCGTGATTTTAAGATAGATTTAGAATTTTCAAAAATAGAAATTCTATGAAAGAATCATTTTGGGTATTTCATCTTGTCTAGGTGAATAAGGAATCGAGATCACTTTCCCGGAAGACTACTTCGATTAGAAGCTACCTACATGGAGTGAGTTAATCCTTTACTAGTTACATTTCCTTGTTTGTGCTTGTAAGTAGTAACACTAGAAAATAAGGAAAAGATAAATGAACAAATATTGTGTGATTTGGATTTATGATTGGTTGAATATAAGTTAAGAATATCGAAAGAGGACTTGATAAATAAACTATGATTCTTGCATTGATATGATGAATATTTTTTTTGATCGCTTTTAACTTGAACTCAACATTATTTGGTTAAACTTATACTGAAAATAATTCACGTATATCATATTTGTGAGTCACATTTATTTCACTACTATTCTTCATGTGGGGAAACGAGGAAGTGGTATTGGTGGCTAGTAGGAGCCGGCCAGTAGGAGCCGGCCAGTAGGAGCCAGCAAATCTGCAAAAATTGATGGTCGTATGGGCCTGTAGCCTCCCAACCCCCGACATGGAGGGCGTAAAATCCATGCTACACATGATTTCCAGTTAATCTTGTGTACTTTGTTTGCTCATGTGATCAATGCATTCTTATATGATTGTTTAAATACTTGTTTGATATATGGAAATGTTTTGTAGGTAGGAATTGTCTTTCTAAGCTAGTTTTGCTTATATCCCTATAGCTTTTTGTTATAGTATGATTACCTATGGTTGGCACCGAGGAGCTCCGTATGCCGAGTATGAGCCAAAGCTACTAGGAGTTTTTGGGAGAAGTTATATGTATTTAGTTTTGAACATAGACTTTTAAGAAAATCTCTATAGTAGGCTTATGTTATAGTTATGTATATTTTGTTGATGGTTTAGTTAAATAAGACTATTTGAGACTAGGGAATGCCCCAAGAAGTTGTAAGAGTTATATCCAAATGAATATTCCATGTTTATTTATATAAGTTCTTACATGCTTCTATTATCTACTTAAATGTAATACCCATGTAAGTCTCTTACTATCTTGGAAGCACGACTTGCATGTGATATCGAAGCTCCTACATGACTAAGATTGTCATTCATTAGCTTTAATATTATATGTGACGAACTGCCACGTTTATGGTACCCTCCAGGGCGTGACAATTTTCCCTTTATTTTTTTGTAATTACGTTGATGAAGATTATGGTTACCTTGGCCAAAAGAAAAAGAAAAAGGAAAAAGGAGAATCGATTGTGGTCATTACTTTAATAGAAAGTTGTTAAAAGTTGAGAACTTCTACAATCCCATTCAAAACCATCCATCATATCATCCAACCATTCAAATGATTATAGGATTTAATATAATTAATATTTTAATAGTGCAATCACTGTTAGATGTAAATATGAGCTATCGAATGACTTGCAAGATGGACCCATAAAAAAGGGAAGAGACCATAGAATATTCCTAGTATCTTAAACAAGCTCAAGCTTTTATTTTCTTAATCAAAGTAATATCAAGTACCACTCTTACCAAACATAAAATTAAAATAGTATACTAGCTTTCAAAATTTCAAATACCCTCATAGAATTTCTAATTGTGGTTAGTCAATGCTAGCATTAAACAAAACCAAATAATGCTTAACAAAATTGAAAATCAAAACATTATATACTCACATCATTTATGGTGAAAGATGCAATGAAAATTTGAGACATCTATGCATGTTTTGTTCGCAACAATAATTGAATTTCTAATTTTATTCCCTTTTCTCATGATTGAAGCATTTTTAAAAGCCATAACTGGATGATTTTGGCTCAGAAAGGAACTTAATATTGTCTTTGAAGAAGCAAAATCGTGATTATATTCCATTCTTATTAATTATATTTATATTTACCTCTTTATCTTATTACATACAGATTACCTAGATATTACTAGGAGCATTTTTTGCATATGCATTATTTATGCATTCTATTACAAACTATTTCATTTCAAGTGATGTACTAAATGAGACATTATAGTAGCAGTCTTCTTCTTCTTTTGAATCTCTTATTAGAGTCGTGTTTTTATCTCCTTTACTTATGTCTTTTTTTTTCTACTTGTTTACTTTTTCTTACTCTCGTCACCCATTTCTCTCAGTCATAACAAAACAAAACCTATAAATATCAAAAGATGGTAATCCTGGTGATACAATGTTATAGGATTTATTATATTAAAAAGCCACTATCAATCTCAGGAAAAAGTGTTAGCATCAAGATTGAGGTAATAATGGAGTTTTAGAACCATGTTAAGAGATTTGGAAATGAAGCCATGAAGTGATCTCAAGAGCTAACAATAGAAACCACTTATCAATCTAAAGAACTCACAATTGGCTCATCAAAGTTAACTAACATTTTATTAGAGATAAAAAAAAGTTCTCTAATGAGATTATACCGAAGGCATTGAAGAAAGCAAACTTTATCGAGCACACTATTGATTTGAGGAAAATTAGCAAGAAGGTAAATCTCAATGTATGATTGGTATGTGGTCGGTATTGGTGATCGGCTTGTAATTTTAAAACCATTTTAAAGACCATAAAGTTGAAGTTTTCAAAAATTCATAAAACTGATAGGTTCCACTCAACTTTAGATAGTAATTAGCGATACTAGGCAATCGCATCTATTGAAGTAGTATAAAAATATTAGGTCAGATCCTAAGGGATCGGTGGCATCTACCTTGCTTTGTGTTTCATCTATGATCTAGCCCAAAAAAATTAGAAGATCATAATAAAAAAAGAAGTTGACCTATGTTAATGGGTATTCATAAATGTTCTCAGGGCAAAATAGAAGATGGGTTTGTAAAAATGCAAGACAAGAGCCCAGTGTTTGCTTCACCAATTCCTTATTATGTGATTTCTTTACAAAACTCTGAGAGAGAGAGCTGCATGCTAGCGTATTTGCACTGTCAGATTCACTAGTGTAAGCTAAAGCCTATATCAAGGTCAATAGCTCTAGGTCTAGACCAGACTACCGGAATCTCTTCTCAAGTTATCAACGGTACTAAGACCCGCATAAATATCAAGAATCTTTTGTTTTTAAAACCAACTCAATGAATTTCAAAACAAGCTACATAAAGTTTTCACCATTCCTCTCTCTAGGTGTTTAAGATCAACTCTATTAGTAGCCATAGATCTATTCATTAGAATGACCTCTCAACCTATTTTAACAAATTCAAACATGAATCTAACAGGTGCACCACGCAATTAGACCCACGAGAATAAATTTAAGCTACTAATTACAGATACTCAGTTAATATTTACTTGAAAGTGCATTTGAAATCATATGAATCAGGATTTGGATTTACAAATCCTAAGCTATAGGAGATTATTTCTCTATGGGTATAAACATTAAGCACAAATTCTAAAAAAATAAAATGGAATTAATCAAAGAATATTTCAATTAAGGATAAAGTCTTACAAAAATTACAAACAATGGGTTAAATTGATTTTATGTAGAAAACACAAGATTTCTAAAGCAAGAAGAAACTAATTCTTTATCCTTAAAATTCTCTCTCTACACTATGTTAGGGAATTTGTTACATATGCTAAATTACTAATCGTATGCCTCTGCACGCTTATTTATAGGCTCAGGACGTGGCGGATTCCTTAATAATAGAATTCATTTTCTTTCTTCACGTACGCGTCTGTATCGGTTGCTTATGCATTCACTTGTCGCGAAATAGGTTGAGTGCTCGAGTATTGCATTAAAGTCAAAGTTTGACCTCAACTAACACATTTTGTCAAAATGCATGAGTTTTTATCCATCTTTCCATCGAGAGGTAAATTGAGCATATTGACGGCTCTATACTTTGGGCTCGACTCAACTTGTGTTTCTTAGTAAAGGTTTGTTCTTTATTCAGTCTTTGTCAGGGTTCAAGATTAGGCGTCAATAAGGTGGTTGACAGAAGTTGTTCTTTACTTCCAGGGCTCAATCTCCTCAAATCATTCGTCGAGGGTAATGTGGAGGGCACGATCTAGGGCGCAACAGACTAATTTGCTTTGTTTTGCCTTAACATTTAGGCCTCGATAAGAGCTTTTATAAAGCTTAATGAAATCTATCTTCAAGTTTTGCTGTTGTTTTGCTCCGAATCTAATTTCAAACACTTTAGTTCTTCTTCTTTTGATTCTAGGAGTTGAAAAACAATATTAAATATTAAAAAACACTAGATTCATAGGAATTTATCCAAAAATACACCAATTTAAGCCTAAATTCCTATTGATAGAATATAATAAAATAGACTGATCAAATTCTCCTACACTTAAGCCTTTGCTTATCCTCAAGCAATCATCATTCTAACCAGACAAGGCTTTTTCAAGTGGGAAGATAAATCATAAATGGATAATACATATACATCAGTTCATCCGCTGAATCTTCTTCCTTAAGTGTGCTTTTTATTTCATTTTTATTATTTATTTTGTACTTCAAAGCTGTAGAGGAAAAGATTTTTGCCTTCTTCTTAATATTTCCTCTGCCCACTTTCTTTTCACTTTTTTTTTTTATCATGGCTTATTTAAAATTAAAAGAGGGGAAAAGAAATTGCTCTTCTGAGAGACCAACCTATGCCCATTTCAATCCTAAGCACATGGTTTCTTGCATTTTTCAATTTTTGTTTTATTTATATAGAGCACAATGAAAAATTCATCAAGTCATCATCATCATTAGAACCTTCGCCAAAGATTATGCGGCTCTCAAAATGACTAAATTGAAAAATATACAGATCATTTAAGCTTTTATAAGAAAATTAAGTAACCTTACTTGGGACCTTAAACTAATTCCAACTCTAAATTTCTTAATTAAATAACAAGTAAAACTACTCTACATGGAGACTATAAAGTGATTCAAACAAAGTAAAGCTAACTCAATTTTATGATGATTTTCGTTGATAGCTCGGTTGATTGGTGATTTTTGAAAAAGTTTTAGTCAAATTTTAACCATTTCATTAATTTCCTATTATTTTGTGTGGAAAAAATAATCATTTAAAGCTCGATTATTCTATTTTGGATAGATTTTCAAATTTGATATCCAACGCAAATATTGCCTTGCTATTTCCCTTCCTCCATACTTAAATTAAACATTGTCCTCAATGTTTGAAAAGTATGATAAACAAACAAGGGATATCAGCAAATAAATTCAAACCAAGATGAAAAATAAGAAGTTTTAAGGAAACTTCTCTATTAGAGCTTGAAGGTTGGATTTTTGTAGCCACTACTTCATTATCTTCTGATTCTATTTGAAGACTAAGGCAATTCATAGGAAAATATTAGTAACAAAAAATCATGCCTCAATCAAAGCCTTGATTGAATTATGGACAAGAAAATTAAGCTTAATCCTGCATAAAATATATTATTTCACCACAAAGAATGATACTTATTTAAAAAAGAAAAAAAAAACAAGAGCACGTATATGTGGGAATATTTACAAACAGAAAGCATGCTATATATAAAAACAAAACAAAGCAAAATAGAACAGATATATACATAGTATATATTTGTACATAAAGAAAGAACAAAGGGTTAACATATTTACATGAACGAACAAAATATATACATTATTCACAAATATAGACAAAGGCACATATACATAAGAACATAAACATAAACAAAAGCTATATACATTATTCACATAAATTAGTGACTACATTAATATATGAAATACTTTCAGATATTATCCTATTGGGCTTCATATGAATGAATCCAACACCGATCCCCGCCCAGGGTGCCAAAAAGACTTGGTATATGTGTGTGGTATTGTGTGATCCGCTTTTGTATTTAAAACCATTTTAGAGACCATGAAGTTGAAGTTTTAGAAAATTTATAAAACTAATAGGTTCTGTTCAACTTCGAATAACAATTACCAATTGGGTAAGTATACCTACCGAAGTAGCATATAAAATATTAGGTCAGATCCTAAGGGATCGGTGGCATCTATCTTACTTTGCATTTCATCTATGATCTAGCCCAAAAAAATTAGAAGATCATAATAAAAATAGAAGTTAAACTATGTTAATGGGTATTCATAGATATTCTTAGGGCAAAATAAAAGATGAGTCTGTAAAAATGTAAGACAACAGCCTAATGTTTGCTTCACCAATTCCTTATCATGTGATTTCTTTACAAAACTCTGAGAGAGAGATTTGTATATTGGTGTATTTGCACTATCGGATCCACTGGTGTAAGCAAAAGCCTCTCTAAAGGTCATTAGCTCTAGGTATAGACCAGACCACTGGAATCTCTTCTCAAGTTATCAATGATACTAAGACCCGCATAAAGATCAAGAATCCTTTGTTTTTAAACCAACACAATGAATTTTAAAGCAAGTGATAGAAAGTTTTCACCATTCTTCTCTCAAGGTGTTTAGAATCAACTCTATTAATAGCCATAGTTCTATTTATTAAAAGGACCTCTCAACTATTTTAACGAGATTAAACATGAATCTAACAGGTACGTAACGCAATTAGACCCACAAGAATAAGTTCAAGCTACTAATTGTAAATATCTAGTTAATATTTACTTGAAAGCACATTTGAAATCACATAAATCAGAATTTAGATTCATAAACCCTAAGCTGTAGGAGATTATTTCTCCATGGGTATAAACGTTAAGCATGAATTTTGAAGAAATAAAATGGAATTAATCAAAGAATATTTCAATTAAGGACAAAGTCTCGCAAAAATTATAAACAATGGGTTAAATTGATTTTACCTAGAAAACACGAGATTTCTAAATCAAGAAAAAACTAATTCTTTTGTCTCAGAATTCTCTCTCTACACTATGTTAGGGAATTTGTTACATATGCTACATTACTGATCGTATGCCTCTACACGCCTATTTATAGGCTCTGGGCACAGAACTCATGACGATTTTATTGTTGATGTGGCAAATTCCTAACAATATTCATTTTCTTTCTTCACACGTGCATCTGTATTGCTTGCTCACACATTTGCTTGTTGCGAGATAAGTCAAGTGCTTAAGTATTGCATTAAAGTCAAGGCTTGACCTTAGCTAGCACATTTTATCAAAACGCATGAGTTTTTGTCCATCTTTCCATCGAAGGGTAAATTGAGGACGTTAAGGGCTCGATACTTTAGGCTCAACTCAATTTGTGCTTCCTAGTAAAGGTTTGTTCTTTATTTAGTCTTCATCGTAAGTCAAGATTAGGCCTTGATAATGTGGCGTGATAGAAGTTGTTCTTCACTTCCAGGGCTTGATCTCCTTAAATCATTCGTTGACGGTCATGTTAACAGCTCGATCTAGGACGCGACAGACTAATTTGCTTTGTTTTGCCTTAACATTTAAGCCTTGACAAGAGTATTTGTAGGGCTCGATGAAATCTGTCTTCAAGTTTTGCTGCTGTTTTGCTCCAAATCTAATTCTTAACACTTTAATTCTTTTTCTTTTGATTCTAGGAGCTGAAAAACAACATTATCCAAAAAGACATCAATTTAAGGCCGAATTCCTATGAATAGAATAGAATAAAATAGACTTATGAATTATTTATGTATAAAACATGACACATGGCCACATCAAAGTGATTTTGTTCCCGTTATGAAATGACCTTGACATTAATCATAAGTAATTAAAATCATTTGAAATCAATCAAAGTTAATTCAAGTCCATTTAAGGCATTTCCTAATTGGGAACCAAAATTATTTAAAAAAATTTCAAAACATCTAAATAAAATAAATTATAGTGTAAAGGCATTTTTTTCATAATAATTTTATAAGAAAAATCATCAAATACAAAAACTAGTCAAATTGGCACACATAGATAAAAGTGGACATTTAAAATTTTATATCACATGGCACAATCTAGCAAAATCATAAACCCCCAACCTCATCTCTCCCCCATACTTTCCCCTTAAAATTCACATGATAATTCCCACCTCACATTTTTTTCCCTGTTACCTTCTTTTTTCCTTCATTTCTTCTTCATTAAAACGTCCTTTAGACCCATATATGGTAAAATGTCTCTAAAATCCATCTTTTAAGCACTATTTGTCCATGTTTAAGCTAGTATTATGTAAAATTAAGGTATGATTAATGTTTCTTCTTCCTTTTTTCTAGGAAATGAAGCATACATGAATGTCCAAGGAGACTAAGAGTAGCAAAATTTCTAATACCCAATGTTAAGGTAAGAAAAGTGTATTAGACTTTAAGTTCAAGCTTATATTAGCACTTAATAAGCTTCTTTATGGAATATATTGTCCTTGTGAGGTAATTTGAACTTAAAAAATGGAGAGGAAAAAAGTCTAAAGTTACTTGAAGTGCATAGCCAAATCTAGAAGATGGACAAGCTATTTATAGTCCTCAAAGTTCATAATAAAGTAACATTGACATTTTAAAGTGAGTTAAGTGAGTTTTATAGCATTTTATATATAGAAATTAATATAGGTATATTGGCTAATGTTGAGGGTAGCTAAATTTCAACTTATTAGACATTTTGCAAGACTCATCTAGGTGTGTGAATTAGAATGAAAGGTTTTAGGACAAACTCAAGTAAGGCAAGCTACTATAGTTATTCCTATTAGGAATTTTTAAATTTTGATGTGGGTTTGTTTAAAGATATGAAAATTTGCATGTTGGGTTGATCTTTGGGTATTACAGCTACTAAAAATTGTGGATTAAGTGATGACTTTGATGATTACATATTATATTGAAGAAGATCAATATTAAGTATATTATGGACAATAGGATTACCAAGTATATTACAACATATTAAGGGAGATAAGAATCCAATAGTAACATGAGTATTGTATAAAAGGAACCTAGGTCATAAAAGACTTGAACAGATTATTAGTTATCCTAGGTCACTAACTCTTGACTAATTACAAGTACACCCACAAAATAGGTCATTAATGGATTGGTTTTCCTAAAACACTAAACTAACTTAAACCTTAAATAATTGTGTGGACAACTTGGTTAAATAAAACTAGCAACATAGAATCAAGAAAGAAATATTGCTTACCTATAACGTCAGCTCAATGTATACAAATGAGTTAAGTCCAGAATTAGGATCCATAAATACGTAGACTCTAACCCAAGCAAATCAAAGAATAAGAATGTGGAATATATTGATTAAATTACTTGAGACATTACTCGATACAAGTTTTTGAACTCACTAATAGCTATTATTGATTAAGCCTTGGAAAGTAAGAAAGGGTTTGAGATCTATTATTAGGTATCCTGTAAATGTGAGTTGCTTATTAGGATAGAAATAAGAACTATACTAGTGCTTAAACTCAAATTAATTGTTTATTGGTTGTTGCATTGTTGCTTGCTCCAGCAAGTGATAATCTTCGACTGGCGTGTGAGTCTGATCATAACTTTGAGATGATATGATTGTCTAGACACTTAGGCCCCTTGTATGCATGTTACGTTCATTGGGTAGCCAATAAAGAAACTCTGAGATAAGATAGTTAATTGAAGCTAAGACGAAGTTGCAATGAGTTATGAAGGGTTTATGAGACCATGCATAAAATGTTACAATGGACTTTTCTTATTGATGGCTAAACGTAAGAAATGAGCCAAGTTAGACTACTTCTTCTCTTTTACTTTTCAGATAAGTACTATACGCATTTCAATCCCTCAATGCTTGATTTTGACCCTTTTTGTTCCCCATATGTTATGAGTATTTTTTTCTTGTTTGGTGTTTTTGAGATTCTAGAATTACTTGGTTGCTAAACTTTTATTTAAAGGATAAATTATCTCAAAAGGTATCAATATTTGAAGATAAGTTCATTTAAGGTATTAATATTTGATGGTTAAAAACTCGAATAAACGTTTGAAGATAAATTTATTTAAGGTATTCACATTTCAAGTGATTAAAAAGAGGGATCAAAATTTTACAAAGTAAATCAAATAAGATATCTATAATTGATCGTTGAGAAAAATTAATTGAAAACTAATCCAAATTTTGATACCTTAAATGAATTTTACGAAATATTGATATATCATTTGATTTATTTTGTGAAATATTGATTTCTCTTTTTAACCACTCAAAATATTTACACCATAAATGAACTTACCGATAAATATTGATATCTTTTGATGTAATTTACTCTGTATATAAATATGTTACACTTGTGGTTGCTACATTTTAATAGGAGCATGTGACATGCATGAGTGTGCTTTTTTTTTACTACATACTAGGCTTTGCCCCACACTTCTTGATCATTTTAGGCACCACCAATGACTTGTACATAAATTTATATTATGATTCCTTAGGATTCTGAGATTAAGATTATGGGTGAGGTTATGGACAGTATGGTGGTTATCTAGGACTTGGAAATTTCTCTTGGAGTTCTCTTAAGAAACATTGTTGAGCTTTTCTTTCATTGTTAAATGATTGTATTTAACTTAATTTCCATATACTATTACTTTCATATGGAACTTTAAGCCAATGTTTTTTGAGCGATTCAGGTTCACATGTAAGTATAGTAGGCCTCATTTATATATAAGGGTTTTTATGACAATTATTTCTTGAATAGGTCTTTTATATGTTTTTAAAATAGCCCAAATCATAGAAAAACATATGGGACTCTATTGAAATTTCTCAAAGTTAATAAAGGAATTCTTAGTTAAAAATTAGATAGATTCTCACCTAGATTAGTAATGCCTTATATATATTGCCTAAGTAATATATGTGACTAAATCGGTATGTCCTATGTGCTTAGATGTGACATATTACCTCAAAAGCTTAAATCCATAAGTCCTCCAAAAGTAAAGAAAGTATAATTTAAGTGATAAATTACAAAACCCCTTTTCAAAAAAGTTAAATAAGAAACTCTTATATTAGCCAGCAAATTATATCAAAAGCAGAAACTCTTTAACATTCTTGACATATGCTCTAAAGTGTGCTCTCATTAACCATCCAAAATCAAGCATCATCATCGTATTCGAATCCAAGTGAGTCGTGGTGCATCCACATAGAGATCGTCAACTCTTGAAATAGTAAAATATGAGCAATGCAGCATAATATGACAGTACTACCAAACATAATACCACATGCCATGCAATACTAAGCCAATGCGATATACAATAAGGTTTATCTTATTAAATTTAAGTCAAACAAGCAATGTATTTTTAATGTCCCAAAGATACAAAAACAAACAAGTACTCATGACTTAGATATAGCAAGCAAAAAGGGATGAAGGGGTTGAAATCACACATCAAGAGTTGATGGGTCATAGGAATTTTGGCTTAATTTGATGCATTCTTGGATAAATTTCTATGAATCCTATGCTTTTAATATTTAAATATTGTTTTTCATCTCCTAAAATCAAAGAAAAAAGAATTAAAGTGTTTTGGATCAAATTTGGAGCAAAACAATAGCATAACTCAAAGACAGATTGCTATTGAGCCTTACAAAAATACATGTCAATGCCTAAACATTAAGGCAAAAGAAGGAAAATTGGACTATCATGCCCTGCATCGAGTCCTCAACATAACCCTTGACGAATTTTTTGAGGCGATCGAGCCGTGGACTTAAAGAACAGATTGCCATACTATCAAGCCTTAAACTTGACCTGTGATGATTGCTAGATGAAGATCAGACCTTTGCTTTGAAGAAGCACAACTTTAGTCGAGCTCAAGTGTCAAGCCCTCGACGTACTCAATTTACCCCTCAATAGAAGAATGGACAAAAACTCAAGCGTTTTAGTAGAATGCCGCAGCTTAGATTGAGCCTTGACTGTCTTGCAATATTCGAGCACTCGACCTACTATGCGATAACTAACCCTATGAGCTAGCATTTATGATGCACGAGTGAAATAAAGGACGATTTCTATTATAAAGAATATACCACATCAACGAATAAAATAAAATTGTCATGATTTCTATGCCTGAGCCTATAAACAAAGGTACATAGGCATGCAATCAGTACAAATGTGATGTTGTAACAAATTTGTAAATTTCCTAATGTAGTATAAAGAGAGAATTCTGAGGTGAAAGAACTATTTTCTTCTTGTTTTAAAAATCTCAAGCTTTTTAGGTAAAATCATTTTAACCC
Source organism: Combretum micranthum (assembly GCA_024138025.1). Classification (NCBI taxonomy): domain Eukaryota; kingdom Viridiplantae; phylum Streptophyta; class Magnoliopsida; order Myrtales; family Combretaceae; genus Combretum; species Combretum micranthum. The sequence continues at coordinate 36,299 of JAMXBD010003428.1, read as the reverse complement.
ATTGTTTGTCTTTTTTGCAAGATTCTGAACTTCAATTGTAATATTCTTCATTAATCTCATTTTTATTTCTTTAGAATCCATGCTTAATTTCTTCATCCATAGAGAAATAATCTCCTACAACTTAGGTTTTGTGAACCCAAATCTTGAGTCATGTGATTTCAAATGTGCTGTCAAGTAATTATTGACTGGGTATTTGTAATTAGTAACTTGAACTTATTTTAATGGGTTTAAATGTGTGGTGCACCTTTTATATTTATGTTTGATTTCAACTGAATAGATTGAGAGATCATTCTTTTGAATAGATCTGTGGTTATTAATGGAGTTGCTCATAATCAACTTGAAAGAGAAATGGTGAAAATTTATGTCGCTTGTTTTGAAATTCATTAGATTGGTTTTAAAAACAAAGGATTCTTAAGCTTTATGCGAGTCCAAATCGCTGATAACTTGTGAAGAGATTCTGGTGGTCTGGTTTAGACATAGAGCTACTGATCTTGCAAGAGGCTTTAGCTTACCCTAGTGAATCCGATAGTGCAAATACACCAGCATACAACTCTCTCTCTGAATTTTGTCAAGAAATCACGTGATAAAGAATTGGTGAAGCAAACTTTGGGCTTCCATCTTGCATTTTTACAAACCTATTTTTAATTTTTCCTTAAAAATATCTATAAATTTTCACTAACCCTAGTATAACTTCTTCTTTTATCATGGCTTTCTAAAATTTTCTTTAGCTAAATAATAGATGAGAAGTTAGTAAGACAGATACCAATGATCTCTTAGAATACAATCGATATTTTCTATACTGCTTCGGTAGGTGCCCCTGCCTGATGTTGGTAGTTGCTTTCAAAGTTGAACAGAACATATTAGTTTTATAATTTTCGAAAACTTCAACTTCGTGTCTTATAAAATGGTTTTCAATCCAATTGACCAATAGTATACCCATACCAATGGGCATTCTGTACAATGCCAAAAAAAAAAAAAAAAAAAAGCTTGTCTCATCCAAATTTTCCTATTGTATCTACTCATCAACAAGCACAATCCATTGTAATATTTTATCTAGGGTCCAATCCCTTAGGTGACCTCATTACAACTATTTCTCAATGCAAGTCAACTATACTAATCATAAGGTTATCCTATCAAGTATCAACTATTCGTTAAGTCATATCATAGATTTTGTATTAGCTTAAGCACTTAATAACCATATCATCATGATGTTGCAATCAAGTTCATAACCCAATTCAAGGTTATCACTCATCAAGTCAAACAATGATGCTATACATAGCCCACAGGTTATAATCATTTAGCTGAGTCTAGCTATTAGTCCATTGTCTTAAGTTGCTTAAACTGATCTTAACCTATTCAAAAATTGGAAATTCTAAACTAGCATCTCTCGTATCATCATTACTATTTATTTCAACATATTCCTCATCTAATTTTTTATAGTAGGTTGGGTTAGGTTCCATGAGTTCATGCGTCCTCTTCTGAGACTTATTTACATATATTAAGTCTTAGATGGTGGGTGAGCAATCCATCAGGTGTCTATATTATTTACTTAAATACCAAAGTCGTATGTATATTATTTAGGTTTGAATTGGTTTATGGATTTAAGTAAATAAATCCATCACTGTCTAGTTTTGTTAGTCTTACTCTTGATTAATTAAAAGTTAGTTACCATATAACACTAATAAATTTCCAAACTTTTAAGCCCCTATTCACATTTATCATGTAATCTTGTCATTTTGTGTTTGAACTGGAACATACTATACTTAGTTAATATAACTTGATTAAGTCATATTATATTCATGCAAACAAGTAAAATGATTTAAATGGCTAATAACTATATGATACGATACCCATGGCATACATAAGTATTATTTACTACTAAAATAACATAATAAATGCAACTCACGTTTTCCATTTAATAATTTCACAAATATGAAATTTTCTTAAAAGGAATTTATTTATTTGTTATAAACTATATTTAGCATATCAAACATCAAAACAAGTGTGTATACACTATCAACAATGGCATACAATTCATTTATGATACCACAAGACTAAATTTAAGTCAATTATCGTTCTTATTTAACACCAAATAGTCTAATTAAATTTTTTTGTCACTTGTTCCAGCTTATGACTCGCAATTAAATCCATCTATTCAATTCATTTATGATACCACAAGACTAAATTTAAGTCAATTATCGTTCTTATTTAACACCAAATAGTCTACTTAAATTTTTTTGTCACTTGTTCCAGCTTATGACTCGCAATTAAATCCATCTATTAGATTGTACTAATTACCCTTAACATATTCATACTATAAGTTAGCAAGTCATAAGTTAAAAGGCTTTTACTATATCGTCCAACCAACCATTTTAGTTACATATAATACGCAATTGCCATTTTTAAATTCACAAGAGCACTTTAGCAAACCTTATTTCCACATGCAGAAAAATTTTGAAAACCACATTAAACTCCTAATTTTGGTCCATTTTGGTTCTCTTAATATCGTACACTACATTATCAAGTTACCTATTGCTAAAAATTCATTTCTATGTTCCATTAACCACAAAAAAATCATATCTAAACATTATAATCTCCTCATGAATCACTAAATTATCCTATTTATTATATCAATTAAAATCAGGCCAATTAGTAAAGTTCATTTATTTAACTCGTAACAATCTTAAACATCACATATTACATACCCATTCATGATTACTCATTCTTGCATGCATTATCCCCCTATAATTCACCAATTAATCATCAAAACAACCTCAATAAACACCAAAATTCATCAAAAGAAATCAACCTACATTTCCAAAACATGACTGTTGGATCCTAGTATCTAGATGCCACAAATAATCTAACACCCACATGTTATATCCCAGCACTAATTACTATTAAATCATGTTTAGGAGTTTAGCTTGTTGAAGAACTCTTTTAAAACTTTCAAATGCACCATACACACCACTTAAAGATGTGTTCAATGTTGTTTTTCTTGAGCTCTCTAATTAAACCAACAAATTATAACATCTCTTGCTATTAGAAATTGATTAAGAGCTTGAAATTCTACTTCAACTTGATTTTGAGTTAAAAACTTTCCTTAATGATAGTTTTTCTCAAGGAGGCAACACTCCCCCTTCTATATCTTCATTTCTTTGATTTCCTAGTGAATACAAGAGAAAAGACAAAGTTTAGTACTGGTCTTAACTTAATCTTGTTTAGCCTAGCTCTTAATGATACATAGTGTTTAGCATTTTAGTAACTTTACCTTAAACAAGCTTTAGAGTGGGGGTAAAGACTAGCAACATATGTAAGGAAAAGGGTAAGGCTTTTGCGCTTTTAATTAGATTGTATCATGTGGCATAATCTCAAGCTCCTTAATTGTCACATGTTCTTTAATTTGTAATCTTAGGATATTTTGCAAATTAAGCTAATTTAAACTGTAAACTCCTAAATTTTTCGATACTCTTAGAAAATAATCTTAGAGTTACATATCAAAACTGAAACCCTAAAAACTGACCAAAATTAAAACTGAATTCTAGACAAGATTAAATGTGAAATTTTTTAACTTTAAGAAAGAGAGGACCTTCAAAAACAAAATGGAAAATCCAATAATCGTTCGATTCAAAATCCATATATGAAACAATTCCTCTATCTGATCCTTAACACGTAAATTGATACGATATATCCAAATAACACTCAATGACAAAATACTAAAACCTTAAGACTTTCGATGAATTTTAGAATAAAAATTTTCAATTGCCACCAAAAGTCAAACAGAGTCAACCCATAACCCTATATTTGACTAAACAATCCCGATAATTATTTAATACTAAATAACTCATAAAAATAAAGTAACAACTTAAATTTTGAACCAAGAATATGAAACAATCATAAATCTCAAAATTTTATAATCTTGCAAGTAAATCTTAAAACCAAAACTAAAACCAAGTCCCTAAAAGTCAACTAGGTCAACAACAAGCCCTAGTGAGACTAGATCCGACAATCCCATGCTCTTAGTCCTGGAGCAATAAAATTGAAATGATCATAGATTATAGTCTGTAACAATATAGTGAAGCTTAAAAATATCAGATTCATCAAAATTTAGTTTGTTTCGGACCTGAACGGGATCAAATGTCAAAAATCGTGCCCCGAACTGAATGGTAAAAATATTCCGATAACACCATTAAACTCGTAATAATATAAGGATTCGAAAAATATCAATTTTAGAATTTTTCGGTATCTAAAAATATTATATGTCGATATTTTATTTGTCCAGTATACTATTCATTGTACTATTTTTACTATTCATTACTATTCACCCATCTCTACTTTTTCTTACTATCTATTCTTATACTCTACCATACCTATTTCTTATAATTTACCTTTCCCATAAAACTTTATCACATTATACCTTACATATTATTACTTTTCATTAACAAAAATCCAAAACAAATCACTCTTCTCTCTCTTCCTACACTATAAATGGTGCCCCACATGCACACACATATCTATTCTTTTATTTTATTTAATTGTAATTAATTTCCCTCCATGTTTATATATAAATACCCCTCTCCCTCTATTTCTTTCACACATTTCTTCACTATAACAAAACTCTCTCAAAATCACTTCTCAAATATTCTCTCTATAATTTCTTCCCAACTCTTCTATCTTTCCATATTCTTACCATCTCCTTACAATATCAACCTCTCTTTTCCTACCACTCATTTCTCTACATTAGGTAAATATTCCTACAATTATTTTTATGTTCATGTAACTTGACATGACCATAGTGTATATTTTTTAAATCCATGGGAATTAACAAAGCAACAATATGTTCATATTTTGTTCTTGTTCATGCAAAAAATTTATCATTGTATTGTTATTTTATGTTATATTATTTTTATTCCAATCTAACTCCTATATTATTAAATATATTTATGTGTGTATATATTTCTTAGAGCATATAAACTCACTAACATAACTTTTATTTATGCTCATGCAATTTATTTTTTATTAAGACTAGTCTTTCTAGTCTTAGACTTGTCATCATCAAATCAAAACAATTTTCTTATTTTTCTTTTTTTTTTTTTTTTTGGATTTACCCATGTCTAAGTCTGGAAAGCCTTGATATAAGCTAAAACTTCCCAATACTTGATATTTATTATGTGCTTTATATCTTCCATCTTTCATATTAATTATTTTTGTCATGTTACTTAAGTGTAAATTCATGTTTTATGCATGATCATGTTGTTATTATCTTTATAAAAAAAAAAAGAAGTTCTTTCCTTAATAAAGAAAATAAGACTAAACTCTCTTTGAAAATAAATTTTTATCACTTAGAAAAGATTTTTCATCAAAGACTTAGAGTTTTGTTTCAACAAATCTTTTTTCAAAAGTTAGACAAGTCACATCATAAATTTTTAGTGATATTATTATGCTAGATTTAACTGAATAACTTCATTACACACTCTCTTTTTCAACCAATAAGATAAAAATTATTGTTATAAAATTTAATGTTGATAATTCTTTGTTATGTAAATTTTTCTTAAAAACTTATGTATAACATTATCACCGCACTTTAATAAACACTAAGAACCAAACAACTTTTCTAAGTTAAGTTTAAAATCAATTCACTAGTTAAAAAACCCATTTAGAAATAAATCGGTACAACATAAAGAACTAAGTTTTAAGAAGTAAAATCCATTTTAAGAAATTAAGAAAATACAAAAATAGTTTAATAATTAGACACTCACTTGTAACAAACTAAAGATTTTTCCAATGAAGATCCATATGTTGAAAAATTGGGTTTAGAAAAGAGTCATTATGAGAATAAGAATTTAGAATAAGCTATTCTTTTAATTTTCCTTATAAGCTAAAATTTAAAACGTTTTTATGTACAACTTAGAATGATTTTTCCTCACAACCACATAAAGTTTCATATTTTGGAAAATAATTAGCTAAAAGAAGTTTAATATAAGGATGAAATATTCAAAAGCTCAAAATAAATATAAAACCATGATTTTTCTATAATTGAGCTTTATATTTACAAAATCTAAGAATTTAGAGTTTCAATTATGAATCAACTTAAGAAAATTTCTATAAGGAAATATATTTGGAGTTTCATACCACCAATAAGTAAAACCATGTTTTGTAAAATAAATTATTAAATAGAATTTTTTTTCAAATATGAGACCTTTGGGATTTCAAAATATAGTGAATCATGATTTTCTTGTTGATTGGGTCATATGTTTATAAAATAACAATTTAAATCATAAGTTAAAGAATGACCTTTCGTTAAACTCTATCTTTCACAAAGATTGCTTACAAATTTTATTTTTAATACAACATCACTAGAATCATGCCTATAATAGATGCATATATTAAAGACTTTCAATTATATAAATGTTTATGTGTTTGCTATGGACTTTCAAGTGAAAAAGAATTTAGAAAAGTTACAATTTGAAGTTCGAATTTTGTGCAGAGCTATACCGACCTATTTTCTAAACCAAATGACTTCAATGTTAAAAATAACCTTAGAAATAGATAGATCTCTTCGAATAGGTAGAAAACGATATCTTATATGCGAAATTCTGAGTTAAAGCAAGTTATATCCATTTAAAGGTAAGATTTCACATAAACCGAATTTTAATGAAAATAACAGATAGAATTAGAAAATTTAAGTAAAACTTCTATGAAAGACTCATCCTGGGTATTTCTTTTGTCTAGATGACGAGGAATATGAGATTTTCTTTCCTCAGGATTGCTATGACTAAAAAGATTACGATACGGAGGAGTGATTTTTCCCTCTTAATTTCATGACCTTGCTTGTGCTTGTGGATAGTTGTACTAAATCTATAGATACAAGATAAAATGAACATGTATGGGGTATGGGTTTATATGTATATGCTCTTATGTATGTGGTGGGTGTCGAATCCAACAAAATTAAAACCTACTTTAAAATTTGTATATAATAGTGAGTAGGTTCGTCTCCACAGGGATTGGGGTAAATTTATTTCTATTTAAGAAAGAATGCAGATGAAAGAAGATTGGGGGGTTTGTTTAATCAAAAGCAATTAAAGTTTAGTTTATCTCTAAAACTAGCAATTATAAATAAGAGTTAAATTCAATAATAAGAAATCTCTAATCAAGGTGGTACTACAATTCAATTCCTAGATTCGATCATTGATGCAAAGATCATTATTCTTTTTCTGACTAGATCGGTTATAGATTTCAATATGCTCTGAAACCCTATCTCTCCTTACTGAATTGATAACTAAGATAAGATCTTTAGTTATTTCTCTTATTGAATAGATAACCCTAAACAAGCTCTTAGGGTTTAACCTATCAATAGCAATAGAAATTAGAGAGACTACCAATCCTAATCAATAATCCATAGAGCATGAATCATTTAAATTAGATTATATATCATCACAACATGAATTAACTATTTAATTATAATCAACCATGTTGTTGTGTTACTCCTATTAGAATAGATGAACAATTACGGGTTCAGTATTCTAATTAACAATGTATTGTTTGTCAATTGAACAATAGGCCTAAATTGTAACAATCAAACATAACAATAATAACAAGACAATTAGATGATATATAGATAATCAGAAGAAAAGAACAATTGATTAAATCAAATTAGATCTCACAAATCTTTGTAGAATTGAATCTGTAGCAATCCCCCTTGATTAGATTAGATGTCTAGCCACTCATAACTTCAAATTTTCTCTCTAGGGTTTTTCTTAACAAAGTTGTATCTAAAATATATGGAATGAATTCTCAAAGAAACCCTATAGGATATTTATATACAAAAGTAAGTAATTGAAAGGTCATCATTTAGTGTAAACTGGCAGTTACACATTAAACGCTGGCGGCCTAAATCCATCATGGCCGGCTTATCTTCATTTGCCTCCTCATTATCCCTTGTAGTTACATGATAGGCCGGCATTTTCCCATAAAGGCCGGCGTTTCTCTTTCCAAAGCCGCGTATTTTCATTCATGAATCCAGTGTAGCAAAGGCCGGCGGCGTTGATAGATAAGCTGGCGGCCTTCATGTATTGTCCAACATCCAGAGATGAAATGGCCGCGGCTTAGATATATATGCTGCCGTTTAATGTTGAGTTTGTTTACTGCCAAATTCAAGATACGCTGATGAAATCCAATAAAGGCCGGCGGCGTTGATCCATGAATGGCCGGCCTATATTTCTGATTTTTTCCTTTTACTCCAATTTTGTACTTTTGCTTCTTTTGGATTCATAGACCTGATATTCATATAAATCATGATTAAGTACCGATTCCATATAATTTCTACGAAATTAATAACAATTAATCCAAATTAAATCCCATAAAATTAGAGTAAATGTCATCTCAACAAATTCCCCCACACTTAAACCATTGCTTGTCCTCAAGCAAAACTATGTAACCAAAATGAAATCTTTTGTTAGAGTGTGCTTACTTTCAAATTCATATTCAAGCATCTCTTTTCTTTGTTTGATTCAAGACTTGTGATTTTCAGTGCTTACCGCTCAAACCAAACTGAGTATTTGTAATTAGAGTACTAAGATGAAAATTCAGTAGTTAATCTAAACAAAACAAATTTGAATCACATATTTAACCAAAGATCCTTCTACTCAAGAGTAAATACTCAGTCCAATAAGGAAAAATACCCATTTAGACTTCATTGGACATCTAACCGGCATATACTCTTACCAACACAGAATAAAAGCATGTGATATCAGTTCTTTTCCCTAGATTATTTCTTTGTTTATTATAAGTCTTATTCCGTTCAATTGCTTCACATTCATTTTTCATTTTTCATTCAAGCATATTTAGAGCCTTCAGAGATGAATCTCTGGACGGGTTTTAGTCCGTTTCTTTTCAGCTCTTTCTTTTTCTAATTTTTCTTTCAAAGCACATAAATGAACTTTAGCCTTTCCTCCCTTATCGTTATAGTGAGTTCATTGAGTCGGTACATCCCGGTTATCACCCAAGTGACCAGGTTTTAAAGGGACCCCTACGAACTCTTCCTCACTCTAACATTCAAGTTTGGATACTCATAACTCGATTGTTTGAATTAGAGGAGTATAGGCTTATGCTTGTTTCTACTTTTTGAATGCAACAACAAATTTAAGACTTTTTTATCAAAGATCACTAAGAAAAAGACTTCATTTATCTCTTTTACTAAGTGTTGAAAAATTCTTTAATAAGAACTTATAAAAGTATATATAAGTTAGCTTTCTTCCTAGAAGTAAACCTGTTTATTTTTCACATAAGGACTCGACTTACTCTCAAACTTCCAAATCTAAAGCCAAATACATAGTAAATCTGTTCCTTAAAGATTTTACTACTCAATTTTAATCTAGTATTCAAATCACAACAGTATAGGTGAGTAAAGCACTTTCACAAGTCAATTTTTCACTTTTAGATGCTATCTTTAATTTTTCAGCACAATTCTCCAGATTTCTTTCAAAATTTTTGAAAAAATTGGCCTAATTTGCCTTAATTACTTAAGAACAAATGATCAACAGCTTAAAGTGTGGGTACACTTTCATATCCAAATGTCTATATATATCAATAAATTCAAAAATCAGACATCATTCAGATGAAATACTCCAATTCATATCTTATCCCTCCCCCACACTTATAATAAACAGTGTCCTCACTGTTTCTAATCAGCATAAAGTGAGAGAAAAATAAAAAGAAATATGAATAACGATACTTCCCTGATTTATCTTGTGGAGCAAGATGAAGCAAATTGAGTAGCTTGCAAAACGATTGTAAGGATAGAGTGCATTTATTTCTAAATCACCTGTCACAAACAAAAGCAAAAAGAAATTGGTTGGATAGCAAGGTTAATCCGACAGATCGGATTATCAGGAAAATCATAAGTCTACCCATAAAATGGGTGCTTAATTAAGTACAAAATATAAATTGAAGCTAGCAGGAACTCTAGCTTCCTTCTTCCTCTGTGCTATCCTCCTCCTCGGAAGTCTCATACTGAATATGATCGGCTGCAGCTTGATTGATACATGAAAAGGCAGCTTTTAACATGTTGACCAAAGACTTCCTAAACTTCTTGTGTTTCTTCCGCTCTTTCTTGTTTTCTCTTTTCAGTTCCACAATCTCTTGTTTCAACTGATCATAGCGGCTACTAGTAGGAGCAGGAGGAGGTGGTGCTGATGATGTGGAAGGTCCCGTATAGGGAGTGATTTCAGGCACTGCTGACTCATCCTCGTCTCCATCATCATGGCTAACAGCTTCAGTATCATCAGCAGCTTGGGATGGCTTATTCAAACCCCATAACCTGAATGGTGCATTTGTGATTTTCTTGCATTCTATGCCTTCATCCCCCTCAGGTTGTTGAAAGATTCCCATTCCTTTCAGTAAGGCAGTTATATATCCTCCACATGAGATCACTTTAGTCCTGGTGTCGGATATTTGTCTATCTATAAAATTTACCACCTCGACACCAAGGTCTATCGACAACCCTTGATCATACTATGCATGTAGAATACATCAAAGCTCGTTACCTTACTATGGCTTGTCTTCTTACAGCTAATTGTATGTGATAGTATGTGATGAAGCAGCTTGTGCTCCATAGCTGTAAAGGCAGTAGACAAGCTTTTTGATGAAATGAATGGATCCGTCTTTGGCTGAATCAGTTCTAACCAGAACTTTGAAGCATCCATGTCTTGTGGCCAGCTATTGGACAGATCTGCTGTAGCTTCCATAGTATCATACAGACCCAGGGTATATCCAACTTGCTTCAATTCTATTTCTCTTAATTCCTTATATGCCTGAAACTTCATCGTTGTTACCCCATTTTCTGTCTCAAGATACATGGTCGACAGGAACTCTATAGTTACATCTTTGAATGTGGGCTCCCGTACATCAAAAACTTTAAACCAAGTGTGATCTTTGACAGCTTGAGATACGACATCCACCATCCCATATTCATTCAGCAACTCCCAATCAAGATATTGATGGTTAATGAACTTCATCTTCTGGAATCGCTTCTTTCTCTCCTTAGCATAATCCTTATAGCTTAGCAAATCGGATGATTGAGTGTCAGATGTAGAAGCTCCCGAAGCTTTTCTTTTCTTTGTTTGTAATTTCTTGGGCGGCATCCTAATTTAAATCCACATTAGGCAAGAAATCCAACAGATATGGAATTCTAAAACAGCTCAGTCATGAATCTATAACATTCTTGTATCAGAAATATTGAGCAAATTAATAGTTGTACAAGCATGGATGAAGTGGACTATTTTTTTGAGTTCAAAGCTGTCAGCCTACATTAGTCAGCTTAGTTTTTAAACGTTGAAAAGGGGACTGTTTCAAAACTTTGTTCAAACTTCACGGTTTAAAATTTCATTCAAAGCAGCCGTTGAAAAACATAATGACTTAGTTTGAAATTTTTGATTTCAAAAATTCATCCAAATTTCTATATTGATAATCCATACTAACAAACCAAACCACTTTTAGTGTATCAACTATACATTTAGACCCACAAAATTGAAGTTCGAACTTTAATCTTCTAAAAAATTCAGAAAACCCCAATTTTTCATCTTCATGAACAATGATGAAACCCTAGAAATTCAAGTTCAAAACTTCATGAATCAGCTACTCAAAACGAATCACAATACAACCATAGCCTAATTTCTCTTAAACTTCAACAAAAGCATCAATACAAACCAACTCAGCTCATATCTCCACCGACCCATCATCCCCACCATCATTCTTTCACAAACAACTCCACCGCACTCAACATTCATATTCAAAATAAATAAATACAAGTAATAAAAATACAATGAGAAGTGTTAGAATCACTTACTTGTAACGTTTGAGCACAAAAAATTGGATCTTGGTGGTGGATATTGAATGTGTAGATCCAATGCAATGAGAGAATGGAGAGAAAGAAATGGGAAATGTAAAAAGAATGAGGGAATTGGAGAAAGAAAACCTGTTTTGTCTCGCATCTGTCACTTACGCCGGCAATCCTGTATGTACGCCGACGGCGTATGTACCGGCGTATCATATCTGCAATGTCCAGTAGCATAATCGCCGGCGGCCTTTAAACTTACACTGCCGGCCTTTATTCCTCAAAATCCTCCCGAGACAATGGCTGGCGGCTTATAATTTAAGCCGCCGGCCTTTAGTGATGGTCAATTTTTCCAGAATGAAGATGGCCGACGGCCATCATATTTACACTGCCGGCCTTTGATGGAGCAATTTACCCAGTATGGTAATGGCCGGCGGCGTTGGAATTTAAGCTGCCGGCCTTTACACAGAAATAGTTGGCCGCCTAGATTTACAAAATGGCCGACAGCTTTCTTTCTTTTCTCTTTTTTTTTTTTTTTTTTTTAAAAAAGCAAAAAAAATCAAACACTCGGGTTAGTAAAAATCAAAATATTACAAAAATAAAAAAAATTAGACATGGGTTGCCTCCCATGTAGCGCTTTTCTTTAACGTCTTTGGCTAGACGTAACGGAGCTCATTTGTATTCGGGACTTCCCAAACTGATTTCTTCAATATTGGTCACCTGAAAACCTTCATAAAAAGGTTTCAAGCGATGACCGTTTACTTTGAAAATCTTACCAGTTTGCTCGCTCTTGATCTCAATTGCACCGTGAGTGAACACATTGGTGACAATAAAAGGCCCTATCCACCTAGATCTCAATTTACCAGGAAATAATTTTAATCGAGAATGATAAAGCAAAACTTTTTGACCGATTGAAAAGTTTTTTCTTGAAATCATTTGATCATGAAAAGCTTTTGTTTTTTCCTTGTAAATTTTTGAGTTTTCATAGGCATCAAGGCGAATCTCTTCAAGTTCTTGCAACTGAAGCTTTCTGTGTTCACCTGCTTCATCCAATCTCAAATTGCATTGCTTCACAGCCCAATAAGCCCTATGTTCCAACTCAACAGGAAGGTGGCAAGGTTTGCCAAACACTAGACGATATGGAGACATTCCAATGGGGGTTTTATAAGCCGTTCTATAGGCCCACAACGCATCATCAAGTCTAGTGCTCCAATCTTTCTGTTCACATTGACAGTCTTTTCAAGGATGGATTTAATCTCTCTATTGGATACTTCAGCCAATCCATTCGTCTGTGGATGATATGCCGTAGAAGTGCGATGAGTGACATTGTACTTCTTAAATAGAGTTTCAACAACTCTATTACAAAAATGTGTTCCACGGTCACTGATGAATGCTCTTGGTGTCCCGAACCTAGCAAAAATGTGAGACTTGACAAAATCTACAACAACTTTAGCATTTAGTTCGGGTAGCCTTTGCTTCTACCCATTTTGACACATAATCAACTGCAAGAAGGATATAATTATTTCCAAAAGAAGAAGGAAAAGGACCCATAAAATCTATACCCCATATATCAAAAATTTCACAGGCAAGAATTGGGGTAAGTGGCATTTGATCTCTATGTCCTAGATTTCCAACTTTTTGACATCTATCACAGGATTTGCAGAACATGTAAGCATCACGAAACAAAGTAGGCCAATATAAACCACATTCTAGCACTTTACGAGCTGTTCTTTTAGGTCCAAAGTGTCCTCCACAGGCATATGAATGACAAAATTGCAAAACAGAGGAAGTTTCAACTTGAGAAATACACCTTCTAATAATTTGATCCGAACAGTGTCTCCATAGATAAGGGTCGTCCCAAACATAATATTTAGCATCACTTTTAATCTTTTCCTTTTGAGATCTAGACAATTCACTTGGCAAAGTCCTAGTAACTAGATAGTTAACAATATCAGCGTACCAGGGAGTTGTCTTTTGTATAGAAAAGAGATGTTCATCTGGAAAATCATCTTGCAACGGGACGGACTCTTCACTATTGGGGATTCTACTGAGATGATCCGCAACCAAATTTTCTGTGCCTTTTCTATCTCGTATTCCAAGTCAAACTCTTGTAATAAGAGTATCCATCTGATGAGCCTCGGTTTTGCCTCTTTCTTTGAGAGCAAGTACTTCAAAGCTGCATGATCTGTAAACACAATCACTTTAGTACCAAGTAAGTATGAACGGAATTTTTCTAAAGCAAAAACAACAGCTAAAAGTTCTTTTTCCGTTGTTGAATAATTGGATTGTGCACTGTCAAGTGTTCTTGAAGCATAACAAATGACATGAGGAGCTCTTCCAATTCTTTGTCCAAGTATAGCACCAACTGCATAGTTGCTCGCATCACACATAATCTCAAATGGAAGACTCCAATCGGGTGGTTTGATAATTGGAGCAGAAGTTAACTTCTCCTTTAGCTTGTTGAAAGCATGCTTACAGGCTTCATCAAAATCAAACTCCACATCTTTTTGCAATAATTTGCATAAAGGTTGAGTAATCTTGGAAAAATCCTTGATGAAACGCCTATAAAAACCTGCACTGCCAAGAAAAGAACGAACTTCCCGTACACTCACGGGGTAAGGCAAAGATTTAATCACTTCAATTTTAGCCTTATCAACTTCAAGTCCCCTAGAAGATACAATGTGTCCTAAAATAAGACCTTGATCAACCATAAAATGGCATTTTTCATAATTAAGCACAAGATTTGTATCTATACATCTTTTGAGCACTTTTGTAAGGTTAGTTAAGCATGAATCAAATGTGTCACCATAGACAGTAAAATCATCCATGAAAACTTCTATGATATTCTCCACATAATCTGAAAATATACTAACCATACATCTTTGGAATGTCGCAGGGGCATTGCATAATCCAAATGGCATCCTTCGGTATGCAAAAGTTCCAAATGGACATGTGAAGGTGGTTTTTTCTTGGTCTTCAGGTGCAACTGGAATTTGATGAAAACCTGAGTAACCATCAAGACAACAGTAATGAGAATGTCCAGCCAATCTTTCAAGCATTTGATCAATAAAAGGAAGCGGAAAATGATCTTTTCTTGTAGACTTATTTAGCTTCCTATAATCAATACAGACCCTCCATCCATTTTGTACACGAGTGGATACCAACTCACCTTTCGAATTTTCAATCACAGTTAAGCCCGTTTTCTTAGGAACAACTTGAATTGGACTTACCCATTTGCTATCAGAAATTGGATAGATCATACCTGCATCTAGAAGTTTCAAAATCTCTTTCTTTACCACTTCCATCATAGGAGGATTCAGTCGACGTTGAACTTCCCTTGAAGGTTTGCAATTGTCTTCAAGCATGATCTTGTGCATACATGTGGAAGGGCTCAGTCCTTTGATATCAGCAATAGTCCATCCAATGGCTTCCTTATACTCTCTTAACACCCGAATTAGCTTTTCCTCTTCCAGAGTACTCAATTTGCTAGAGATGATTACCGCAAGAGTATCTTGTTCTCCCAAATATATGTACTTTAAATGCTCTGGTAAAGGTTTCAACTCCAATTTTGGTGCCTGCACAATAGAAGGGAGAAGTTTTGGATTAGTAGAAGAAAATTAATGTAAGAGATACCATACCTTAAGGGCAGCAACGATTCCAGTTCTTGAACAGTGTCTTCCAGAATGAGTGACAAACTTCTTACCAATTTTCTTCAATTTCTCAGCTGTAAGGCTCTTTTCAAGTGCAATTTTCAGCCTATTTTCATCACTGAACTCAAATGATTTCTGTGCTAATGGGTCAACAACATCAATTACAAAAACAGAAGAGACATCACTAGGATACTTCATGGCTTCATAAATATTAAATTTAATAATTTCACCATCAAACTCCATAGTGAGTGTACCATCATGAACATCAATTTTTGTTCTAGATGTTTTGAGAAAAGGTCTCCCTAACAAAATTAATGATGAATTATGAGAATCATCATTTTCCATGTCAAGAACATAAAAGTCTGCAGGAAAAACCAACCCATTCACTTGCACTAAAACATCCTCCAAAACACCATCAGGATACACATTGGATCTATCAGCAAGTTGAACAATCACCCCTGTTTCTTTTAATGGTCCTATATTCAACAACTGATAAACTGACAATGGCATGACATTAATTGACGCTCCCAAATCACACATTGCCTTGGTAATTCCAACATTTCCTATTTTACAAGGAATGGTAAACATACCTGGATCCTTGCATTTAGGAGGAAGTTTCCTTTGAAGTATAGCAGAAATATTTTCTCCTACACTAATCTTTTCATTTCCTTTCAGCTTTTTCTTGTTAGTGCACAATTCTTTAAGAAATTTCGCATATCGAGGTACTTGTTTGATTGCATCGAGCAAAGGAATATTTACCTCGACCTTGCGAAATGTATCAAAAATCTCCTTTTCTTCTTCCAATTTCTTAGATTTTGCCAACCTAGAAGGAAATGGAGGTGTTGGCACCATAATCCTAGACGGTTCAGCTGATGTTCCTCCCATTTGATTATCTTGAATGTGTGATTTTGTCACCTCTTTTTCAGTTTCTTGATCCAAATTATTCCTGCTGTCCTCTCCATCGGATTGCTGCAATTCCTTACCAGATCTCAAAGTGATAGCATTAGCACTTTGCTTAGGATTAGTAACGGTCTGAGAGGGTAACTTACCTTGAGATTCTAACTTACTCATTGATGTGGCAAGTTGACTCATCTGATTCTCCAAGTTTTGGATACTTTGCTTTGTCTCATGCTGAAATTGCTTCGTGTCATCCTGGAATTGTTTTGTATTAACAGCAAGAGATTTAACAATGTCTTCTAGAGACATCCCTGAACTCGAAGATGAAGAAGGTTGTGGTGCTTGGTTTTGTTGCCTTGGACGGTACTGTTGTTGAAAATTTTGTGGTCTGGATCCATAACTGAAATTTGGATGATCCCTCCATCCAGGATTATAAGTATTAGCATAGGGATCATACTTTCTTTGTGGTAAACCTGGAAATCCTCCAATCGCATTTGCTTGCTCATGTGAATCTTCTTGAAGAGTAGGACACATGTCAGTGGGATGATTGATAGCAGCACAAATCCCACAAGCCTTAACCTGCTGTTGATTCCCTAAGGCTATCTGTTGCACAAGAGAAGTGAGATTAGAAATTTGATTCTCGAGATGAGGAACATTTACCTCATTAACTCTTCTTGTGATTGGGTCATGACGGTATTCAAACTGTTGTGAATTTGCAGCCATTAAAGATATCAAATCCGAGCCTGAGCAGGGGTTTTGTCTACTATTGCTCCTCCGCTTGCTGCATCATTTTTCTTTCTATTGGCAGCAGACCTTCATAGAAATATTGGATCAAAAGCTGTTCTGAGATACCATGTTGTGGACAACTGGCAACTAATTGCTTGAATCGTTCCCATATTCGTGAAGATTTTCCGTGTCCCTTTGTCTTATCCCATAATTTCCGTCTAATATTTGCAGCTCTTGTAGCAGGGAAAAATTTGTCCAGAAAAGCTTTAACCATATCAGTCCAAGTAGCTATGGATCCGGGAGGTAGATAAAATAACCAATCTTTGCCTTGTCTTTCAATGAGAATGGGAAAGCTCTTAACTTGATTTGATCTTCAGGAATCCCTTGAGGTCTCATGCTGGAACAGATATTGTGGAATTCCTTCAAATGTTTTATGAGGATCTTCATTTTCCAGACCATGAAAACTTGGCAACAGATGAATAAGCCCCGACTTCAATTCTAGTGCCACTTTCAACTCCGGATATTGAATACAAAGCGGTTGTGATTCACATCCGGTTCACCAACTGTCTAGAGTCCTATCTTGATTTTCCATTGTCCTTGTTCTTGAATATATTCTCTTTCAGATTCACTGATGATTCAGACAGTTCCAGTGCTTGGTTCAAACCAGGAGATGGAGATGATGTAGTGGCGGCTTGAGCACGCAACTTTTGCTTGTTTTCTCAATCTTTTAGCAGTCTTCTCAATTTCTGATCAAAAACTGTAATTCACCTGTTTGAGAAGAACGAGTCATAAAAAAAATAAACAAATATTCGACACCAATCCCCGGCAACGGCGCCAAATTTGGTGGTGTCGAATCCACAAAATTAAAACCTACTTTAAAATTTGTATATAATAGTGAGTAGGTTCGTCTCCACAGGGATTGGGGTAAATTTATTTCTATTTAAGAAAGAATGCAGATGAAAGAAGATTGGGGTTTGTTTAATCAAAAGCATTAAAGTTTAGTTTATCTCTAAAACTAGCAATTATAAATAAGAGTTAAATTCAATAATAAGAAATCTCTAATCAAGGTGGTACTACAATTCAATTCCTAATTCGATCATTGATGCAAAGATCATTATTCTTTTTCTGACTAGATCGTTATAGATTTCAATATGCTCTGAAACCCTATCTCTCCTTACTGATTGATAACTAAGATAAGATCTTTAGTTATTTCTCTTATTGAATAGATAACCCTAAACAAGCTCTTAGGGTTTTAAACCTATCAATAGCAATAGAAATTAGAGAGACTACCAATCCTAATCAATAATCCATAGAGCATGAATCATTTAAATTAGATTATATATCATCACAAACATGAATTAACTATTTAATTATAATCAACCATGTTGTTGTGTTACTCCTATTAGAATAGATGAACAATTACGGGTTCAGTATTCTAATTAACAATGTATTGTTTTGTCAATTGAACAATAGGCCTAAATTGTAACAATCAAAACATAACAATAATAACAAGACAATTAGATGATATATAGATAATCAGAAGAAAAGAAACAATTGATTAAATCAAATTAGATCTCACAAATCTTTGTAGAATTGAATCTGTAGCAATCCCCCTTGATAGATTAGATGTCTAGCCACTCATAACTCAAATTTTCTCTCTAGGTTTTTCTTAACAAAGTTGTATCTAAAAATATGGAATGAATTCTCAAAGAAACCCATAGGATATTTATATACAAAAGTAAGTAATTAAAGGTCATCATTTAGTGTAAACTGGCAGTTACACATTAAACGCTGGCGGCCTAAATCCATCATGGCCTGCTTATCTTCATTTGCCTCCTCATTATCCTTGCAGTTAAATGATAGGCCGGCATTTTCCCATAAAGGCCGGCGGCGTTTCTCTTTCCAAAGCCGGCGTATGTTCTCATTCATGAATCCAGTGTAGCAAAGGCCGGCGGCGTTGATAGATAAGCTGGCGGCCTTCATGTATTGTCCAACATCCAGATGAAATGGCCGGCGGCTTACATAATATGCTGCCGGCGTTTAATGTTGAGTTTGTTTACTGCCAAATTCAAGATACGCTGATGAAATCCAATAAAGGCCGGCGGCGTTGATCCATGAATGGCCGGCCTATATTTCTTATTTTTGTTCCTTTTACTCCAATTTTGTACTTTTTGCTTCTTTTGGATTCATAGACCTGATATTTCATATAAATCATGATTAAGTACCGATTCCATATAATTTCTACGAAATTAATAACAATTAATCCAAATTAAATCCCATAAAATTAGAGTAAATGTCATCTCAACAGTATGTATGATAATGAATGCTAAGCATATCGGAACCCACACATGATTGTTTAAGTATATCGTTAATATTACATGTTGCTTATGGTGTATAATGTTTGTTTGATCGCCCTTAAGTATACATTAATCATACTCAGCTTTGACATAAATCAAATGGACATGCATTGCATCCGTTGGGTCACATGTCAAAAGCTGCTACTCCTACGTGAAGAATCAGAAGGTCGGAGGCTAAGTTAGCCTACGGTCATGCTCATTTTTAGGAAACTAAGGCGTACCGAGGATACATTTCAAGGATGAGTCGTACTAATCGATCACTGAAGGTAGGTTCTGCCCGAAGACTAGTAGTAGAAGATCACGGAGACCTTCAACTACCATTCCTTAACCATCAATACAGAATGGGTAAATCCATTCTATATAAGGATTTGGATAACTATATATATTTGTGTAATCATATGATTGTGTATAGCATATGCATGAAAATTAATAAACTTGTTTGAAATCACGATGTGAATAAAAGAGAATATCCACTAACTCGTTGTAAGCTTACACCCCTATAGGCTTTTGTTGAAACAAGTATGTTTGCAGTTACGTTCAGGATTGGAATATTAAGAAAATCATTGGCGAATCTTTGAACTCTTGTGGAAGAAGTGGAAACATAGGATAAATTTACTTTCATGAAAT
The DNA here is from genome assembly GCA_024138025.1 of Combretum micranthum. Taxonomy (NCBI): domain Eukaryota; kingdom Viridiplantae; phylum Streptophyta; class Magnoliopsida; order Myrtales; family Combretaceae; genus Combretum; species Combretum micranthum. The sequence goes on along the minus strand of JAMXBD010003428.1, from coordinate 16,209 downwards.
TTATTTCTGAGTTATATATGATATGTTAATGTTTGGAGATTACTAGGAAGTGTATTTATGTAATCTTGAAGACATTAGCATGGGTATGCTCCTAAGAATTGTAATTGACCTTATTTATGTTAATATTAAGTATTCCTCATGCCTTGTTATTTAATTGTTATCAAAGTAAATTACATTACTCCGATGCATTTCCTTTGATGTGATGTACGTCTTGTGCACAATATGAAAACCTTTACGTGACTAAGGAAGTCATTTCTAGGCTTTAATATTATGTACGATGAACTATCACATTTAGGGTATCCCTTAGGGAGTGATATAAACCCTAAAATTAATTTTAGTCACTTAATTAATCTTATTTGGGTCATTTTTAGGTATTTTAAAATTTTTATAGCTTGGTTCCCAATTAAGAGTAAAATAAAGTTTGCGAAAAATATGACTTTAATGACATTAATTTGACTCTTAATTGAATTTTAAGTTATACTTTTCACTTCTATGAAAATAACTTGTGTTTTGGATCATTTTAATTTGTTAAGGAGATAATGTCACCATGTTCCAAGTTTTTTTTGTTGCAAAGGTGTGTGCACACCATGTTTTTAAGCCAAAACTCAAGTGTTTGAATTCCAAAAATAACGCTTTTCGTTTTATCTATACACTCTCACTATTGATTTTTCCCCTTACCTTATTTCAACATCATATTCAAAAGGAACAATTATCCATTTCTTATTAGTTTATATTCCTCATCAATAATTTGACTTTTAAATCAATAATTCTGTTCACCAATTTTCCAAAATAAATTTAGCATTTTCATTTTTAGCATTATATGTTAAAGTGGTAAAAAAATTACATGTGTATTGTATATTCTTTTTATTGATTTAAAACTGATATTTCTTTAGATAATATCATATTGGTACTTTTTTTTTTTTTTTTTCTGCCGAACTATCTAGGACTTGAATTTTTCCACTATGTGTAATTAACTATTTTAAATCTATTTAACTGTAAACTTGTTGAGTTCAGTTATACAAATTAGATGGGTAATTAATTACAAAAATAAGTAAAGTTCAGTACTAATTATAAAATTTGGCAAAATTCAAATAGTTCATTGAAAAAGATAAAGGAAGTTAGAACCTTAAGGTATCAAATTGAGACTTTTAAGCTTTTGGTAGTTAATTGTAAAAATATATAAAGTTCATGTAACATATATAAAACCCCATTTCTCGCTATTAAATTCTCTAATTTCCTTTTAGAATTCTCCGTGCATATATAATTCACCTTTATAAATTCTTTTTCATATAATTGTTGGTCTATACAAAAAATATAATGTACATGTACCATTCAATAAGCAATAAAATAAAAATATACGAGATATGTCCAATAAAAGTCATATCAGTGTAACTAATTGTGGTATAATGATTTCATGATGAAGATATTTACTATTAGAGCCTATAGTTTTTTACCCTATTTGTAGATTATTCTACTTCATCTTTCATATTGAAAATGACAATCATCCATTTTTCATACATTTCAATTCTCATCAATAATTCAACTTTACTTTAGTAATCTATCGACCAATTTCCATAACAAATTTTAGCATTTTCCTGTTTAGCATTGATATTAAAGCAGTAAAAAACAATGCATGTTTATATATATATATATATATATATTAATTTAAAAAACATGATATATTGTTTTCTATTACATTTCCCAATTTCCTTTAGAATTCTTGGTGCATATATATAAATATTGTCATATGTATGTGTATAAATTTCGCTTTGGTAAATTTTTTTTCTATACAAAATGCATATGTATCATTCATTCTAGGAAAGAAAAGAAATTTGTAAGTAATATGTATATATAATCGAACAAGATGAAAGTCATATTAACATGATTAATTACTGTATAACGACTCTAAAGATAAGTTATCACCATCTACAATTGCACAACATCTTCCAGCAATTCTTTTAACAAGCCATCCTTTGAAATTCCAATTTTGATTTTCTCAATCCCACGTTTTGGTAATTTAAATTACTTTTATGAGTTGTGTTCTATGTTTCGTTCCACTGAATAGTCCATAATTTTTTTTACTGAACATGATAAGATTGGTTATTATCACAATTTATCCCACTCCTTTGTCAAATTAAAAGAGATAGATGTATTAACTTTCCCGCATACTTAATTGCATACATCCCATAACAAAATTAACTAATATAAACATTATAAATTATGGTGCTAAAAATATTATATGAGTATTCTTTTACAAAACAACTTTACAAAAAGTTTTAAACTCAATGGATAACTAGGATAAAATAAAAATTAGAAAGATAAAATGGTATGAGACTCTTAGTATAGAGATATGAGATCTTATTTTACTGGTAAATGTCCAAACCTTTGAGATCATCCTTTAAATTTTTAAAGATCTATAATTTACTTAATATTGTGTACAAGCAAGACTAAATGGTGGAAAGGCAAATACCATGAAGTTATCACTTACATTTTCACTTTGTGAAAGATTTTTATGGTTTGACCTTTTTTTCCCCCTCCCATGCCTTTTAAAATTGTTCAACATTATCTTTTCTTTTTCTTTTTTCTTTCTTAAACCATTTATGATGTATCTAGAGTTTGAGCTAGTAATTATATTGTAATATAAGATTGGTATAATTCTATATTTTATTTTACACACACAACACAAGTTACAATCCTTTATTAGTGTTATCTACTTTCCATAATGATTTAGGATGTTATACTTTCCATAGTGATTCAATCACGGTTAGCTATAGTGTGAGCTATTGGATAGTGATAGAATAGTTTTATCAAAATTAATGATAGGATCATAAAATTTATTTTTTAATTATATATGTATTTTACCCAACTTATGTTGCATTTGGTTAACAACGATAAAATTAATATTCAACCCTTATTATTAGCCATTTTCTCATTTGGTTTATAATAATTTTATTATACATAATGGCCATTCTATGTACCATGAAATAAATGAGGAATCTCTATTTATTCTCTTTGCCAAAGAAATTATTATTCCTTATGAAAGCTTTTCTTTTTTTTTTTCAATACTCTTAATTATAAAATAAAAAAATTATTATTCCTTTCCAACACTTTTATATTGTAGTGAACCCAACATAACATTATTGTCATCTTTATCATTAATGGAATAATATATACTAGCATATTTTACTTCTGCGATGCATGTGCAAACTAAAAAATTTATCTAGTAATGATGATATGATTATCATTAAAAATTTCTAGGAGGTATGAAGACCAATGGCAAGTATTATAAATATATATCTAAAATTAAAAAAAAAATCCTATATATTTGATTTTTGGAGAAAGGGAGAGATACCGTCTGTTGGATTTTTAGAGTTAGATTAATGAAATTGGCTTAATAATAGTTATAGATGTATATGTTATATTATTAAATGTTATGTAATATGAGTAATAAGTCCTAGTAAAAGAATATTATTATATGTTTATTTTATTTATTTTATCTTATTTCTTAAGTAGAATATTAGGTATTTTGTACAACTTCTAACAAAACAAAAACTCCTACAAAATCGTTTGCTAGTAAGAAAATCTAGAAAAAGACATAAAAAAAAGAAAACATTAAGTATGATAAAATATTAAGAACTCATAAAAAAAATGAGAGTTTTCTCTTCTTTTGCATTTATGTAACTTTTTCAATACTATTATTATCTAATTTATTTAATGGCAAAATAGCAAAATAGTGTTAAAAAATATTGATCTTTTGGAGATTTAAATATATGCATATTTAATTCACAAAACTAGGAGTAACATATGTAAAACCAATATAAAGCGATGCACCGATTTTTTATCTTAATATTCAACGAACAAAAAACAAAATAAAAATCCTTTTTTAGGACTAGTAAATATTATTTTTTAATCTTATGAGACAAAGATTAAGGGTGATATGAACCAAGTCAACTTGTGATGAAACCAGACACTGAATCTGGAAATCAACCCAAGATCGCTAAAAAATGAATGGAAACTGCAACCCATTGCTTAGCAAAGTAAGAACCTTAGTATAGAGAGGATGCCACAATCGATGATGGAGATCCATTGATGAGTCTTGATGAACATCACAGAATAACCAGTAAGTTCAAAAGTTCTTTCAAGAACCATAGAAAAATTACACTCTCAATTTTATGAATAATGTTCATTACATTCTCATTAATCAAGTGTCATAATAGGCAAGGAATACGATAAATTGATAACTTGCCTCAATCAACCTTTGTTTCACACCCATAAATAGATCTGTGGTCCCAATAATGTAAGCAAGAGGGGGGGTGAATTGCTTTTTCACAAAAATAAATTCTTTTCGAAATTTTCAATTCACTTCCTTTTGATTACTTTATTAAACTTAGAATTAATTAAACTTGCTGTTTAGAAACTAATCACAGCTGATAATCACACTTGTATATCTATTTTAATTCAAAACAGATCAAATTTAATTTTATGCGGAATACAGACAACTCTCTGAAGTACTCTCTGAAACAGGTTCTGAAACGTGACAGTTTATCAAATACTTCAATATAAATTGCACGAAAATAAAAAGAGTAGGGTAGAGAAAAATGCAAATCGATTTATAGAGGTTCCGCCTCGAGCGTCAGTCCTCTCTTCCAACTCCACGTTGGGGACCCGGTATTCCACACCGGTTTGTTCCACTATATCCAAAATCAAAAGTTACAAGCTTGTCTTGCCAATCCTCTTGGCTACAATACACTCTGTCCCAATTCTCACGGTTATCCTATAACACACAATTGGTCTAACAGATAACTTGCAACACTCAACCTCACTCAAAAAAAATTGAATGATACTCAATCAAGGAAATACAATAAATATCCTATCTTTCGAACAAAAATATTGTGAACACTTTGTAACGCAAGGACTTTTGAGAGAAATGCACTCGAAGACTTTTTCTTTCAACAGAGAGTTAGAGCAAGATTCGTTCTTCTCATCATCTTCCTTGTTGTTGTGCTTCCTCTATATATTGTTTTATCTCAACGGCTAGCAAAGAAGTCGTTCAAAACAATTCGAATTCTTCTCAAATTGAAAATATTTGACTTGGCAAATTCCCTCCTTTGAAGTGTCTGTTACGTGTATGATCAATCCCGAATAATCTTCTTAGCTTTATCCAAATTTCGTTGATGCTGTCATCTGATAATGTCTCATATATCTTGATATGTTTATCCATAACAATTTGGATAAATACTTCAACAAACTATCCCATAAAAATAGTGATATCCTTTATCCTTGAAGATAAGCTTTAAAAGATCTTCGTTTCGAAAATTTGAACCAACATGAACTTGGTAAAATATATCCCTTATCTTTAGGAATTTGCTGACCACGTGAAACATAAAAATCTGACGATCTTCTTCCTCAAGAAAATTAAATAGACGTAACTTATAATAAAATTGATGAAATAAATCCCCTTGGATATTTTATCCAACTTTAGTGGAACAAAATGAATATACTACCCAAATATATTCATTTCGTGGAGTCAGGCCTTCAGATGATAAGGTATAAATAAATTCGCAACATTCTGTGCATCTTCTGTTCTGGAACAGATTTAGTTTCTGATCTTCCTTCTGAAAATGAATCTGAAATACCTTCTGAAAATGACTCTGAACTACCTTCTGAAACAATTTCTAAAAAATCTGATGATTAGTTCAATCATGAAATATTTTGGTTTTGGTTTTGGTTTTGGTTTTGATTGCTATACTTTATTTATTTGTTAAAAAGACTTTTACTCCTTTTTGTTATCATCAAAATATTATGAGAGATTCCAACATTCTCCCCCTTTTTGAAGATAACAAAACCTTATGATTAAAAACAAATATAATATCATATATCAAAAACATATCAGATTTAACCAAAACTCATACATACGGATCAATCACTAACTCACAAATATAATCAAATCTCATATCATAAGCATATTGCACAAACTATATTGATATCTTAAGATTTGTTTTTCATCATATATCTTCTCCCCCTTTTTTTATCAGAAAAAAAATAACTCCCCCTGAATTTATGCATATAAAATTCATTCAAGTCAAGGAAATATAGAGATTTCAGCATAACAGAAAATATCACAAAAATATCCAAAAGAGAAAATATTTTCATTACAAACCGAAAACAAAATATAGAAAATTCGCTAAGAGAAATTGTCTGTTAAAAAAATAAAGGACTCTATTTCTTTCTAGATGTCTTCTTCCTTGCCAGAGATTTCTTCCTGCCAGAGAATTTAGCAGGAGTTGGAGTTGGAGATAGTGAAAATCAGTTTGTTGTTCAGCAGGGGATTGTTGAGGGATGGATAGGAGAGAAACCGCAGCTTGTTGTTCAGGAGTAGGGTCAACAGGAATGTCTTTAGCTGCAACAGGGGTTTCCTCAGCAGTAGCAGGAACTTGTTCCATTGGATCAGCAACTGGTGGAGTTGGTTCAGGAACATGTTCTGCTGGTTGCTCTACATCCTCTGTAGGTGGAATGGAGTCAGGATCAGCAACATGAGGGATTCCAGCAGCTGATGGAGATGTTGGATCTTTAGGAATGTCAGCCGCAGGTGGAGATGATGAACCAGGTGTTGTTGTAGGAAAGACAGGATCAGAAATTGGCTCAGATGGATGGTTTCCACTTGAGGATCGGGGAGGACTAAAGGAGATTTTTGAACAGAGGACAAATCAAATTTCTTCAAGAATGCTTCCATTCGAGAAGAAATGAGATTGTCAATCTGTTGGAGAGAGATAGGTTGGGACGTCTCTCCTGGTGGCTTCAAGGGAATACCCTCTGATTCAGTCTCTGAATCAGAATCTGATTCAACAGTCTGCCCTTCTTTGATCTCAAACTTCTTCCCAGTCCCCAACTCATAATCCCTTTTTCTCTTCTTTGCTGCAACAGGAGCCTTCCCTTTTCCTTTGGCATCCTTATCAGATTTCCTCTTCTTTGATTTTCAACACCATGTGGATCCTCTTTTTCTATTTCGTCCAAGATTCTTTTGAGAGTCAATTCTCTCTTGCGATTCTTCGGATGAACATAGAAAGCTCCATCAATGCTGTACCAAAATTTCTCCTTTATCGAAATACTCATGTGCTTAATCACTTTATCACCAATCTTCTTCATTATTTGAGGACTACGAACATGCTTAGGCATCTTCACATGATGTTTTTGCAAAATTTTCATGATTATGTTTCCATAAATCATGTGCTTTTTATTTCTCCACATGTGCCGTAAGATAATCCTAGGCAAGTCTAGTTGTTTTTGCAACTTCATCCCCAGAACAATGATTGCTCCTCTTTAGAAATGGAAGTAGGACTTCCTTTCTTTGGTAATATGCACTCGATAACAATCTTGTGCAGCAACCTTATCAACAACTCGAATTCAGAAATGAAAATATCTTTGGCATGAAACTTTCCAATGCCATCATTCAAGAGTTGCATAGATTCATTTCTACCTAAGGTTATCAGCTCGTGATCATCCCCATGATCTAACAGACCTAAACAATCAATCAGCATCTTTCTATTGACCACGATCCTTTTTCCTCCAACTTTCGAGATCAACAAAGTCTCATTTTCAAATTTCAGATTCTTGTAAAATTCTTCAACTAATTCTCCAATTATATCAATGCGTAAATCACACAACCCTTTAGCTCCTATTCTGTCTAGCCAAAAACCAGCATAAAATCCTTTCTTTTCAAAGAATTGGAAATCGATAAAAGAACAAGGGTGGATTTTGGATTTAACCAACCTGACAGGTTTTAGGGTTTCCTCCTTCTGTTTATTTCCCCTTTTTGATACCTTCTTAGGGTCAGCTTTCTTTTTCTGAAAAGACGGAGAGGGTGAGGTAGATTCAGAGCTTGCTTTCGCACTCTCTGATTTTGCGTCTGAATCAGCTTCTGATTCAGCATCCGATTCTGAACCACTTTCGTTATCAACTTCCTTTTCCTTAGTGGATTCAGAAGCGAGTTCCTCAGATGAACTCTTTTCCTCAGTCACTTCTTTTTCAGTATCCTTTGCCAAAGAAGGATCTTGAGATGCTTTAGACCTTATCGCGGTTGCCTTTGGTGTTGTTTCAACATGAACACCCTTAGATGATTTCGAACTGTGTTGAGAGTCAGAATCCACAGAGATTTCAACGGGGGTTTTAGATGGTTTAGATTTGAAACCCTTGGATTGAATTCGGAAGATTTTCTTGGAGCCATATGTTGAAGGAAAAACGTGAGGGTTTGAACAACACACGAGAGGATTTTGCAGATTGAGAGAGAAAAGATAAATTTTGAAATGGAAGGAGAGAGAAAAAACGATGGTTAAAAATTGCACGATGCACAAGATCAGTTATTAATTCTGTTTAGATTTCCAACAGAAAACAAAATATCTTTTATTCATCCTCTTTAATCGTGTAATCCTCTTAACACGAATTTATGTTTCCAACATAAAGAATCTCGTAAATTGAGACTACTTGAGTATAAGAAAATGAATCTAATGAAATTTCTGATCGAGCAATTAATGCAAAATAAATATCAGAAATTACAAAGGATTACATATTCCTATTTCATTACGAATAAATTCAAATCGAGATTTTTCAAGGGGTTTTGTAAAAATGTCAGCTAATTGTCTTTCTGTAGGGACAAAATTAATACTAATATTGCCAATATTTACATGATCCCTTATGAAATGATGTCTTATTTCAATATGTTTTGTTCTTGAATGTTGAACTGGATTTTTGGTTAAATTAATTGCACTAGTATTATCACATTTTATTGGTACATTTTTGCAATTAATTCCATAATCATTCAATTGTTGTTTTATCCATAAGATTTGAGCACAGCAATTTCCAATTGAAATATATTCTGCCTCAGCTGTTGAAAGAGCTACAGAATTTTGTTTCTTTGAAGACCAAGATATTAATTTATCTCCTAAAAATTGACATGTACCTGAAGTACTTTTTCTATCTACTTTACATCCTGCATAATCTGCATCTGAATATCCTAGTAATTCAAAATTTTTATTCTTTGGAAACCAAATGCCTATCTTAGATGTACAAGAAATGTACTTAAAGATTCTTTTAACTGTTTTTAAATGTAATTCAGTAGGTGCACTTTGAAATCTAGCACATAAGCATACAGCAAACAATATATCAGGTCTAGAAGCTGTAAGATATAATAAAGAACCAATTAAGCTTCTATATAACTTTTCATTTACCTTTTTCCTTTAGATCAAGATCTAACCTTGTAGTTGTGCTCATTGGAGTTGCAGCTCCTTTACAATTCTCAAAACCAAACTTCTTCACTATTTGTTTTGTATATTTCTCTTGATGGATAAAAATTCCATCTTTTGTTTGCTTAATTTGCAAACCAAGAAAGAAATTTAGCTCTCCCATCATGGACATCTCAAATTCAGCCTGCATCATACTAGAGAATTCTTTGCAATATTTCTCATTAGTTGATCCAAAAATGATATCATCAACATAAATTTGAACAATCAGAATATCTTGTTCAAAATGTTTTAAGAACAAAGTTGTATCCACTTTTCCTCTTGAAAAACCATTTGAGATCAAAAATTCACTTAATCTTTCATACCAAGCTCTAGGAGCTTGTTTAAGACCATATAACGCTTTTCTTAGCTTAAATACATAATCTTCTTTTGATGGATCTTCAAATCCAGGTGGTTGATGTACATAAACTTCCTCTTTAATATAACCATTTAAAAAAGCACTTTTAACATCCATTTGGAATAATTTAAAATCTTTGTAACATGCAAAAGCAAGTAATAATCTAATTGCTTCAAGCCTAGCTACAGGTGCATATGTTTCATCATAATCTATTCCTTCTTCTTGTGAATATCCTTTAGCTACAAGTCTAGCTTTGTTTCTGACTATTTTTCCATTTTCATCAAGTTTGTTTTTAAATACCCATTTGGTGCCTATTATTGATTTATCCTTAGGACACGGTACTAAATTCCATACTTGATTTCTTTGGAATTGATTGAGTTCTTCTTGCATTGCTTCAATCCAATTATTATCATTTAATGCTTCATCAATATTACTAGGTTCAATTTCTGATATTAAAGCAAAATGACTTTCAAATTCTTGTAAACTACTTCTAGTTCTTACTCCTGTATTTAAATCACCAATAATTTGCTCAGATGGATGTGCAGATACATACCTCCAGTTTCTGCTACTTTCTGAAATACCTTCTGAAATAGCTTCTGAAGGAGTTTCTGAGTTTTCTTCTGACTCAGTTTCTGTATCATTTTGAGGAGCAACTTCTTCTGATGTTTCAGAATTCTGCTCATCTTTTGCTTGAGAACTAATATCCTCCTTTTTAACTAATTCTTCACTCTCTTCATCATCAAAATCATCATCCTCAATTTTCTCAATAAATTTTACATTTATAGTTTCTTCGATTATTCTTGTTTTTAAGTTAAAAACACGATAAGCTCTACTGTTCAAGGAATATCCTACAAATAAACATTCTTCGGATCTTTCATCAAATTTTCCCATATTTAGATTGTTTTTCAACACATAACACTTAGATCCAAAAGCATGAAAATAAGATACAGTAGGTTTTCTTCCTTTAAACAACTCATATGATGTTTTTGAAGTTAATGGTCTTAGATACACTCTATTTATTATGTAACATGCTGTTGATACAGCCTCTGCCCATAAAAACTCAGCTACTTTGTTTTCATTTAACAAAGTTCTTGTCATTTCTTGAAGAGTTCTATTCTTCCTTTCTACAACCCCGTTTTGTTGAGGAGTATAAGGAGCGGAAAAATTATGAGCTATACCATTTTCATCGCAAAAATTTATGAATAAAGCATTGTCAAACTCTCTTCCATGATCGGTTCTTAAACTTATTATGGACATTCCTTTTTCATTTTGAATTTGCTTAGCAAATCTTTCAAATACTTCAAATGTGTTACTCTTCTGTTTTAAGAAAAACACCCATGTATATCTAGAATAATCATCAACAATTACAAGACCAAAACGACATCCACCAAGACTTAAAGTTCTTGTTGGACCAAATAAATCTAAATGCAACAATTCCAATGGTCTTTTAGTAGAGATTACATTCTTGCTTTTATGAGGTGACGAAACCATTTTATTTTTCATACATGTTTCACATTTAATGTCTTGTTTTATATTTATTCTTGGTAAGCCAAAAATAATTTTCTTCTTGGATAGTTTTTCGAGTTGATTGAAATTAACATGACCAAGTCTTCTATGCCATATTTTTATATTTTCAGACATAGCAAAGAAACATTTTTCGAAAGTTACATTTGAAGGTTTGACTAAATAAACATTCTTGTTTCTATATCCTTCAAATAGTTTTGTTCCATTCTTGTCATAAGCATAACATTTATCATGTTCGAAAATCATTTTGTAACCCTTGTCACATAATTGACTTATACTTAATAAATTATGTTTTAATCCAACAACAAGAGAAACATTTTCAATTGTATGAGGAGATAGACCAATAGTACCTGTTGCCACTATTTTACCTTTACTATTGTCACCAAACTTAACATATCCTCTTTCTTTCCAATTAATACTTGTGAACAAAGAAGCATCTCCAGTCATATGTCCCGAACACCCACTGTCGAGATACCATTTTCCTTTAAGCTTTGCTTCTTGTTCCTACATGTATCAACAAAGGGTTAAACCTTCTTAGGAACCCAAACAAGTTTGGGTCCTTTGAAATTCAAGCTCTTCTTTTCAAAGTTATCAACTTGTTGTTTCATGAGCTTGTTTTTCTTGTAGAAACAAAACTTCTCAATATGGCCAATTTTATTACAAAAATAACAAGCATAAGAATAACTATTCCCATATCTATTGTTCCTGTTCTGGAACTGATGTGGATATTTTCTAGAATATCCTCTTACCTGTTCCTTCACTTGCCCTCTTCTTGTAAAGTTTCTGTTCTGATCTGGGTACCTTCTGATATACCCTCTGAAATACCCTCTGACTGGACTGTCAGATTTTTTCTTTGTTACAGTGTTGTTAACTGTAGATGTTTCCTTAAATAAGGATTCTTTTCCTTTAACAAATACAGTTTTTTGAACATTCTTACTACTGCTACCTTGTTCAAATCCTAAGCCATATTTTATTTTATCAGTTCTTTGAGAGGAAATCAACATATTTAACTTTTTGTCACTCTCATTGAACTTACTGAACGTATTCTTTAGTGATTGAGATAAGTCTCCTATTCTTCTGTTAAGTTCTTTAGTCTCTTCTTTTAGTATACTATTCTCTCTCATGAATTTATTCACTTTCACATGTAATTTTTCATTATCATGTTTCAATATGTCGTTTTCATCCATAAGTAACCTATTTGTTTGAATAACAACTTCCTTTTCATTTTTGAGAGATTTAACTTCAGAATCAAGTTTATTTATTTTAACATGTGCCTTTTTCAATGATTTCAATAAGTTTTGCATTTCAATCATTACATCCTCATCAGAAACATAATCAAGTTCTGAATTTACCTCAGATTGTGCCATTAAGCATATGTTTGAATCATCCTTTTCATCCTCTGAGTTATCCTCTGAATCTGTCTCTGATTCGTCAAGGTCACTCCACGTCGCCATCAAGGCTTTGTTTCTCTTTTTGAACTTCTCAATTTTCTTAATCAGTGATGGACACTCGTATTTAATGTGACCAGGCTTCTTGCATTCATAACAAATAATTTCTTGTTTCTTCTCTTCTTTCATCTCCTTTTTCTTGTCTTTGTCCTTGAAGAATTTACCTGCATCATATCTCTTAGTTTCGAATTTTTTAGTAAATTTCTTACCTTGCTTTCTTCTCAGAATTTTGCCAATTCTTTTAGCCAACAAGTTGATGTCATCACTATCATTGCTACTGGTCTCTGAATCTGATGCATCCGCATGAACTTCCTTTGCTTTAAAAGCAATGGCTTTCTTGCTTCCTTCTGCTTCTTCAGTAGCATCTATGTGAGATTGATACGCCATCAGTTTCTCCTTGAGTTGACTTAAGGTTAAAGCGCTGAGATCATTTGCTTCTTCAATGGCCGTTTTCTTTGCATCCCAAGCTATAGGTAAGATCCTTAGTATTTTCCTGACAAGATCAGCTTCCTCTATCTTCTTTCCAAGAGAAGCTAGCTCGTTAGTTATAGAAACAAATCTATCAAAAGCATCTTTAATTTTCTCTTCAGGTTTGAATTTGAACAATTCATATCTTTGCAAGAGAGCATTGATTTTAGTATCTTTAATTGTTCTCGTTCCTTCATAGGTCTCACTAAGTGTATCCCATACTTGCTTAGCAGTAATGCAAGATGAAATTAAATAGAATTCAGATGGTGAGATAGTAGTTAGAAGAAGGTTCTTAGCCTTGTTGTTCTTCTCTATTGCTCTCTTCTGATCTTGAGTTAATTGTGCTTCAGCAGTCACGTTCACTTGATAGTCTCCAACTGAAATCACCTGCCATGAGTCAAAATCATTAGCCTTGATGTAAGTCTCCATGCGCATTTTCCAATAAGGATAATTAGAACCATTAAAATAAGGTGCTCTATTCACTGCAATATTTGTTTCAGCCATGATACTTGGATCACTCAATAATAATTGAGGCAAGCTCTGATACCAATTGTTGGTCCCAATAATGTAAGCAAGAGGGGGGGTGAATTGCTTTTTCACAAAAATAAATTCTTTTCGAAATTTTCAATTCACTTCCTTTTGATTACTTTATTAAACTTAGAATTAATTAAACTTGCTGTTTAGAAACTAATCACAGCTGATAATCACACTTGTATATCTATTTTAATTCAAAACAGATCAAATTTAATTTTATGCGGAATACAGACAACTCTCTGAAGTACTCTCTGAAACAGGTTCTGAAACGTGACAGTTTATCAAATACTTCAATATAAATTGCACGAAAATAAAAAGAGTAGGGTAGAGAAAAATGCAAATCGATTTATAGAGGTTCCGCCTCGAGCGTCAGTCCTCTCTTCCAACTCCACGTTGGGGACCCGGTATTCCACACCGGTTTGTTCCACTATATCCAAAATCAAAAGTTACAAGCTTGTCTTGCCAATCCTCTTGGCTACAATACACTCTGTCCCAATTCTCACGGTTATCCTATAACACACAATTGGTCTAACAGATAACTTGCAACACTCAACCTCACTCAAAAAAAATTGAATGATACTCAATCAAGGAAATACAATAAATATCCTATCTTTCGAACAAAAATATTGTGAACACTTTGTAACGCAAGGACTTTTGAGAGAAATGCACTCGAAGACTTTTTCTTTCAACAGAGAGTTAGAGCAAGATTCGTTCTTCTCATCATATCTTCCTTGTTGTTGTGCTTCCTCTATATATTGTTTTATCTCAACGGCTAGCAAAGAAGTCGTTCAAAACAATTCGAATTCTTCTCAAATTGAAAATATTTGACTTGGCAAATTCCCTCCTTTGAAGTGTCTGTTACGTGTATGATCAATCCCGAATAATCTTCTTAGCTTTATCCAAATTTCGTTGATGCTGTCATCTGATAATGTCTCATATATCTTGATATGTTTATCCATAACAATTTGGATAAATACTTCAACAAACTATCCCATAAAAATAGTGATATCCTTTATCCTTGAAGATAAGCTTTAAAAGATCTTCGTTTCGAAAATTTGAACCAACATGAACTTGGTAAAATATCCCTTATCTTTAGGAATTTGCTGACCACGTGAAACATAAAAATCTGACGATCTTCTTCCTCAAGAAAATTAAATAGACGTAACTTATAATAAAATTGATGAAATAAATCCCCTTGGATATTTTATCCAACTTTAGTGGAACAAAATGAATATACTACCCAAATATATTCATTTCGTGGAGTCAGGCCTTCAGATGATAAGGTATAAATAAATTCGCAACATTCTGTGCATCTTCTGTTCTGGAACAGATTTAGTTTCTGATCTTCCTTCTGAAAATGAATCTGAAATACCTTCTGAAAATGACTCTGAACTACCTTCTGAAACAATTTCTAAAAAATCTGATGATTAGTTCAATCATGAAATATTTTGGTTTTGGTTTTGGTTTTGGTTTTGATTGCTATACTTTATTTATTTGTTAAAAAACTTTTACTCCTTTTTGTTATCATCAAAATATTATGAGAGATTCCAACAAGATCATTTTTATTTTTTTAACCTTATAACAAAAAGTCTTGAATCAAAGTATATGATAAAGATAAGGATCTAAAAAATGGCAACTTTATTTATGATCTTAATTATGCACGCCTAAATCTATCTACTTCTAGTCTTGAAGACTTGGCCAAATATGCTTATCTTGACTTTGGCCCACTTCATATTAACCTGGATGATGTGGATCGTTTTTTGTTCATCCTTAAATCTTTTTGCTCAAGCCCCTGTAATCATCTCATGTGGTATTTCAAGTGAATCTACACTCCATTTCCTAGATATGCTTCCATCATTCCCCTCCTCTTGAAAAGGATTTGTCCTCAAATCATCACCAACATCAAACAGACTCAATTAGTGACATTAATAGTGGTACTTACGTTATACCCACTAGGTAAATCGAGCTTGTAGGCATTGTCATTGCTACGCTTGAGGACTTCAAAAGGACCATTGCTTCTAGGAAGCAACTTGGAATGCCTTTTTGCGAGGAATATTCCTTTGTGTATCTACACCCAAATTCAATCTTCGGGTTCAAAGACTACTTGACGGCACCCTTTGTTGACTTGTTTTGCATACTACTCTATCCTATACTGGATGTTGAGTCTTTCCTTCTCATTAATTTGTTTAAAAACTTTGGCTTTCTTTTTGCCATCAAAACTAACTTGCTTAGACATAGGTAAAGGAGATAAATCCAAAGGAGTTAGGAACACAAGAATTTGGTGAGGGAAGAAGCTTCAGACTATTGGTGAAAAAGATAGCCTCCTACTGATAAGTGTTAAAATATCTTTATTCATAATACTTATTGATATGATTTTGTATAGAGTTGATGTGAATTTACTAAGAAAAGGGTACTTAATTGATTAATATTTGATTTTAAGGTTTAAAGATGATGTTTCAAAGATTTAAGGATGATCAAGCAAAAACTGGATAAAATTGGCAAAGTATATAAAAGTTGATTTTTATAATATACATAACCTACAACATGGGCATGTACATGCTAGTGTTCAAAGGTGAAAGTGACCATAAACTACTTTAAATGT